>JAVYIG010002175.1:0-265711 GCA_035222895.1 Strongylocentrotus droebachiensis
ACTTTGTGATGGCAGATATGGAAACAATATTTTAAACATAACTTTATTATCTCTCCCCCCCCCCCCCCCCCAGCAACAACAACAACAAAAAACACTTTCCTGTGAAAATATCAGATTTGGCAATTACTTCATTGTAAACAGCTAAAGTCCTGCCTTTTGACAAAACAACATCAGAGAAAGAATTTGTCAATCACCAGGGCCTGGTTCATAAAACTTGATATCAATAACAAGTTACAAGCTACTGTTATAAGCTACTGAAATCATGGCTTCTGATTGGCTGAGAGCAAATTTGTCATAGAAATTTAGCATTTGTTATAGATAAAAAGTTTTATGAAACAGGCCCCAGGTTGATGGAAAAAAAAGTTGTAATTCATGATTTATTGAGCTCAACAAGATGAGCTCTCAGATATTCTAATTGTAAGATATGAAATATGTCCTGTTAACAACATGCATGTGTGATCATAAAGGAATGGAATTCTAAATTAAATGAAGTGCAAAATGTACAAAATAAAGATAAATATGAAGGATAAAAGCATGCCTTTGGCATCAAACAATCACAAGAAAAGTACTCACATTTCATTTTTTAACAAAACATTTACATTGAATTGAATTGAAAGTCTCTAAGATAACAAACACCATCATGCAGAGAAAAACCATATACATCTTGCTCACCGGGCAAGTGAGAGTTCAATAAGAAACTTTGGCATGTATGCATGTGGCCGAGATTGGTGAAAGTCTTCTCAGTCAGTCAACAAAACATTTGATTGAGGGTGAATAACGACATGAAATGTTTCTTGCTGCTAAACAGCAATCATTGATTATTTGAACAAGTTACATGTCATAAAACTTTGTCTGGTTTACGGTGGCTGTATATATTTGTAGGTAGTAGCTTAAATTTAGATAAGAAATTATTTTCTTTGCTCTCATCTGTACAAGAAGGCATACCTAAAGTCCTCCCCCCTCCCCCACAAAAAGAATAATTATGAAAAGTTCTCCCATTGCCTTATCATATTTTCTGGTATTTCTCTCATAGTATTTCCCTCATTTTTATTTACCTATACATGAGGAAAAGTGAATTTGAATAAAGTTGACAATACCCTTATTATGAGAAGCAGCTGCCTGAGTAAGAATGAAATGGTCATTGCATGTATATCAGCTGTCAGCATTTATCATAATATTTTAGTCAACCATGTGATGTGGCTAGATGCAAGTAATGGAATCCATGTCAGGTAAGTAGTGAGAACAGCCCTCAGGGACAACATATCCAGTTCAATGACAAATCAACAGGAATATTTCCATTGCCACCTTTATTGAACTTGATTGCCTTGGAATCGCCTGTACGGATGGAACTGGTTTCCTCCACCCAAGTTGCCTCTGCCATAGTTGTTGTTGTTGTTGCCGTACATGTCTGGGCCACCTTCAACTTGTTGCCCGTACCCCTTGCTGGGGCTGCTGTTGCTGTGGTGGTTGTGGATGTGGATGTTGTTGCTGTTGCTGAGGTGGTCCGTAGTTCTGCCCGGGCATGCCGTTACCAAACTGTCCCTGCAAGGGGGCGACGATGGGTTTGTCAAAATTGGGCTTGCATGCATTACTAACAGCCACTACAAAATGTGATCAAATACTAGCTAACTTTGGAAGAAACAACATTTACAGTTAGAGACATTTGTATTAAAGGTACTATGTCCCATTTGCAGGCCAAAAAAATGAAAAAGTTAAATTCCAACTGCATTTGAAAGATAATACTCATTTAGAACTTCCCTAAAAAAAGGTGGGGCTTGAAAATGTCTTCAAGTGGGAAAATAACGACTATTAGTTGTCAAATCGACTTTAGGGCTATAGAGCCCAAAAGTAATAGTCTTTTTCAGACATTTGTACCGAATGGCCATACGTTTTATGCTGCGCAAAGATTCAATCAGTTTAATCTTGGCCATCACAAGAAGTGGGTTATTGATGTAGAAAAATGCTCATGTACCCTTTACAACTCTTTTCAATTATGTTATTACCAAAGAAGAAAAAAAGCCAGTCAGTCACTCAATATTGTCTGACAGTGAAGTCTAGCAAGTAAACGGGTTTCCTTGCATAATTTGAATATGAGGACACTGCTAACGTTTAAATTTCACAGATAGGACATACATGACATATTCATAATTCCTGCAAAGTTCTACAGCATTTGAGGTTGGCTGCAAAAGGGACATAGTACCTTTAAGCGCTATATAAAAAGTAAAAAATATTATATTATTATATTAGAAAAAGGGCATTTGAAGTGTTAAGTCTTATTAGCAGAAAATTCATACAGTCAAGTGAATAGTTAGATCAAACTTGCAGAAGTCATGTAACTCATCTTATGTCCAAAACCTCAAAGAAAAGGCTCAATCTGACTACCGGTAGTCTATAAAACATCACCCTGATTTGGAGATAAGCATGCCTTTTCTCTAACTCTTGGGCTTACAATCCCTAAATTTACTTCAAACTCCTCCATGTACATCAAACAATTTGGAAGTTCAATTCAATTCATTTCCATAATATATCAATATAAAAAACATGGAAATTGACATACCGATAGTATTTTTACATGCAATACATTGACAAAGTATTGCACAATATGCAACCCTGGTTTGCATCACATTGACCCAAGCAATAGTGAGAAGATAAAAAAGTGAAATTTGCCCTCCCCCTCCCCACCTCCTTATAAATCCCCTTTTATGCACATCAGAACATTATCACAAACAGAATCACGATTGACATTCATAGAAGTGTTGCTAGAGTAGGCAAGTTCTAGGGTCCTAACACCAAACCAGTCGGAAATGTCAATTTTTTATTTCCTTAGAATTACATCTTAAAGTATGGACATAGCTATCAATAAATGTCACACTTCATCAACTAATAATTATGTGATTCAGCTTTAAGTTTAAAGTCCATGTACAGTTATGTTAAGTATTAGAAGATCAATTTGTTAGTTCTCTCTTGATTTTAGTTGATAAACAGTAAGATACTCACAATCCTAAAAGGCCGGGTAGGATTCTAAAAAAGGGTGATAAACAAATTAGATGAAAATTAATTATATATACTATAGTTTTGCTTTCATTATCTTTAATCAAATTAATTTTTATAACTTCAACCAAATTATACAATTTGTTAGTAAATGGACATTTATGGGATCAATCAAGAAATGAAGATAGATTTAAATAAAGTGAAGATTAAACATCACTGTACATGGTCTTTAAATTTGCAAATTCACCATTTCTATTCCAGGAAATATACAAAACAGAACAAAAACAACAAGAAAAGAAATGCAAATACAGACCATTACAAGCCATTATTAAATAATTTTGTGTTAAAAAAGAAACCTAAATATATCATTTAAAGCATAACTATTGGTATTTTATGTCTTAGAAATTAAAAAGACAGAGATGTAACTTCACCAAAATAAAAATCAATGTGCACGTGACCAATAAACTTGCTTACACAAAGCACCAAAAAGCCACCCAGCATTCTACAGGTTAATGAATGCAGAGTACGAGGAAAACAACAAATAACAACAACCCATGCATGAAACCAAAGTAAGACTTTGTGTTCCGAGCTGGCCCTCTTCTAGGAGAGCGTGTACGAGTGACTTGAAGTAGTCAGTGTCTATGTTAATTGAAAGTATATTCCAACTTGTAAGATCCCTGTATAGAAGAAATGTTTTAGGACCTCTAACATCATGGAAGTTGGAACCCATATAGGACGAAGTATCTTAAAGATGTTCATGTGTGGGTGTATAGTCTTTCGTTAAGTAGGCAACTTGGCGACCACTGAGCCAACAGGTATTAAGCTCCCGTGGGGACGTACGCATAAAGGAACACTAGTTCGCACAGGAGCGTAATACCTGTTGGCTCAGTGTGCTGCCCTCTATATACCCACACATGTGCAACTTTAGTAAGGGGTACACTTTAAAATATTGTATGAATTATTTGATCTTGCAGGGTGAACTAACCTTGATTGTAACCTCCTTGTTGTTGCTGGCTGTAGTTGACTCGTTGAGGTCCGTACCCTGAGGCTTCTTGACCGTAGCTACCCATTGATCCTGGCAAAGAATAACAAAGAAAAGCATAACAAGATTTTATTAACTGTATATGCTGCACAAATTTTCTCCCGGTGCCGCATTGTACTCATCATTCCGGCTTCAAGATAGCCCTGTAAGTTGGAGCTATGATCAGATCGGATGATCAAATCGGCAGTTTGGCTCCGTTATCGATATCGGAGCGGCCGGGAAATCTGATGATAGTTAACTACGCTTAGATACAGCCTGCGCTCTTTTGAAGAAAAAAAGAGAAAAAATAAAGGGATAGAGAGAGAGAGAGAGTTTCACATGCAGTCTGTGACAATTACATGAACATAATGGAAGGCAAAAGAAAGGGAAAACATAAAGACAGATATGGAAAGGCAGACAGAGTAACAAGTGAAATAACGATTTCACGGATCAAGGAGAGGTTCTTACCTTGGCTTCCATATTGCTGTGTTTGTTGTGTTTGTTGTTGTGTTTGTTGTTGTTGTCCATAGGGGTCCTGTTGTGTTTGTCCGTAACCTCCATAACTACCATAGCCCTGTCCACCTACATAGAAGGGAAACAAAATAGAACAAAATGTTCAGCACTTTAAAAAAAGTACCAAAAAGCAGGATTTTCTATTGAATACCAGATAATTAAAGATGAAATCTTGTCACACATATCAAAGATTTAACAATATATTGAAGGGTACCAGATGAAAATCTGTCAAATTCTTGTGCCCATAGTAAAATCTTACTTGCAAACTTTTCAAATACCATTTTTCCATTTCCCAATCACAGATGGTGTGCAGTGCATCACTTCCAATTAAGAAACACATCAATATAGATAGTGTATTAAATTCAAGATCTCTAATAATGGCCTTTATCATTTGGAATGTTGTTCTGCATCTAAATAATACTTTGCGTAGACCCGCCAAGTACATTACTGTACTCACTCTATTTCTGATACAAACAGGGTTCATAGAATTTGTCAATGTAGCAACAAAATAAATGTTAATTCAGTTAAATCCTTACAAATCCAAACATGAAAACAAACTGCCAGGAAGAAAACACAAAATGATTTCCATTAAAAATGAAATTCTTAAATGAAATCAAAATAATTGAGGAAACAACAACAAATAATTAAATAAAAATTGTAAAGACAAACATGAGGGTTACACAATAAGGCTTTCAAAACTCTCAAAATAGTCAATTCTTTAACAACGGTAACAATGTCAGAACACCGAAATAGAGAACAGCACAGCAAAATAAATGCAAAATCAACAACACAAAACAAGCCCCATCAGACAGTCATTCTTTTTTTCTTCAAATAAATTTTCTTTATAGGTGAGGGAGGGGGGGGGGGGGGAGAGGGGGGGGGGGGGGGCTGGAGATTGTTGAGAGGATGTTTGGAGCTCTGGTAATAAAGACCAATAAAATACTCTGGGATTAATTTAACAGAATTTACCCTGAATATCATAAAAACATGAATAAATTGAAAGAAATTTGTGACACTTTTATTTGCATGACTGTCTGAATTATGAGAACTTGTTGATCATGTGAGAAGCATTACCGTAGCGAGAGCTTTTGCTTCCATTATCACCTTCGGCATTGGGCTTTCCTGCAAGATAGATCATTCACGATTTGGACAATGACACAACATGCACTACGATCAGACAGGCAAGCATGGAGAGAGCAACACGTACAATACTGACTGATGCATGTGGAGTATTACATGGACATTACTTATAGCGGATTATGTGTCACACACTGGTACAACTACGAAGTAAATCTTCTTCTTTTTTTATTGGTGGGGAGTACAATACTTTCTACACACATGCAAAAAAGGGGCAAACTATTGGTATAAATTTCCACTGTGTAAATAGATGCTAAACTAATCTGCATTGCCATAAGAGTGAAATAATCAAACCTATCCAACCAACCTCGTCAAAATATCAATTTGATTTCAAGCAAATTGCTTCCAAAATGTTTGGTTCTTACAGGCTTTTCAGTGCACTACAGATGCAGAATGTTTTAATTGCAACAAATAAGTAGTAATTTGATACTAGACAGACAGCATTCCATACTTGCTACGTGATCACTACAGTGCATCTCTTAATTCAATAAAAAACAATTATTCAAATTCTAGTAAGTGCAATTTAAATATATCTGCCTCACACAGAATAAGTTGGATTTTTTGATAAATTTACACCGAGTTTAGATAAATTTATATCAAAGTGCTAGTAATTTGCATTTGCTATTTTTTTTCTTTACTTTGCAATAAAAGGGAGGTGCGATAGATAAAACAAACAAAGAGGTTGTTTTCTCCAGCAGAGGATATTCCATTACGCACAAATGTTTTTGGCTATAGCTTCGATTTTTACTTTAATTTTGGCTTTGACAAACAAGCTTCCTTCAAATTGCTACAGCCATGCGATGTTGAAACAACCTGCATTATCTCCGAACAACAAACCACACCACCCACAAACAAATAAATCCTTACCTCCATAACTCTGCTGTTGTGTTTGCTGTTGTTGTTGCTGTCCATAACCTCCTGCCTGTTGGCCATACCCAGCTCCCCCCTGTCCTTGTTGCCTGCTGTAACCATTGTTGTACCCCTGCTGCTGTTGGCCACCATACCCCTGTCCTCCTGCACTACCCCTCTGCTGATATCCACCTTGCTGTTGCCCAAACTGACCTATAAATCAAATATTTGTTTAAAACATCATTTTCTAAGACTGCTACTGATAGTATAAGATGATGACGTGGATCCTAATCAAATGATTGGTGAAAGCGTACACGTGACCAGGCATTTATTTTGCCTAACGCGTAATTTGGATAATGACAGTCATTATCCAATGGTAATGACCGGTCATTATCAAAATCATGTTATAAAACATCATTTTATAAAACAAATAAAACATAATCTCATAAAACAAATAATACACATCATTTTGTTTGGGCATTAGTCAAATAACTCGCACTCGGTACCTTCGAAACAGTTTAAGTTAGACTGTTCCAAAGGTACCTCGTGTAAGTAATTCTAACTAATGCCCTCACTGCTATGTATTATTTGTATATTGTTATCCAGACTTTGCAGCATTTTTATCCAGACAATTACTTTGGGCTTCATTTCCTCCCAGGTATAGGGTGAAGGTTAGGGTTAGATATAGCATTGAATGCAGAGCAAATGCTGCTGCAGCATGCGTAACAAGATAGTGTACTAACAAAAAGCATTGCAATGAACATTTTATGGATCCATGTTTGGCAGTGTGAATAAAGATTTTCATTGAACCTAACCATGAGTTGACCCATGTTCCATTGGCTGTTCTAACAAAAAAGCATTGCAATGAACATTTTATGGATCCATGTTTGGTAGTGTGAATAAAGATTTTCATTGAACCTAACCATGGGTTGGCCCATGTTCCATTGGCTGTTCTAACAAAAAAAAGGCATTGCAATGTACACTTTATGGATCAACGTTCAGTAGTGTGAATAAGAATTGATTGAACCTAACCATGGGTTGGCCCATGTTCCATTGGCTGTTCAAACAAAAAAAGCATTGCAATGAATATTTTATAACCCTACCCATGGGTTGGCCCATGTTCCATTGGCTGTTCTAACAAAAAAAGCATTGCAATGAACATTTTATGGATCAATGTTTGGTAGTGCCAATAAAATTTCATTGACCCTACCCATGGGTTGGCCCATGTTCCATTGGCTGTTCTAACAAAATAGCATTGCAATGAACATTTTATGGATCAATGTTTGGTAGAGCCAATAAAATTTCATTGACCCTACCCATGGGTTGGCCCATGTTCCATTGGCTGCTACCTCCATAACCGCCGCCATAGCCTTGCTGTCCTCCTTGGTTGAAGCCACCACCCCCTCCTTGTTGGAATCCTCCTCCACTCATAGGACCACCTGGACCTCCGAATCCTCTGTTCATCTTCGGCTGGGCTTTCTTAATCTCCATCTAAAGTAGGTTCAAGGTAAGCATGCAAAGTCAGATTTAGCGGTGCAATATCATTGATAAGTCTGTCGGGTTAATGATTGAAAACTATAATTCAGGGATACCATCTGGGGGCGTTTCACAAAACTTGTCATCTGTGACCAATGACAGTTTTTGTATATAAGCTAGTGAAATCCTTGCTTCTGATTGGTTATCAGCAGATTTGACACTGATTTTTTATCATTTATCAAGTTATCATTGAAAAAGGGCTTTGTGAAAGGCCCCCATGTATATTCAGAACAGACAGGTGTCAAAGACTGAAATTGGTAAAGTACAAAAACCAGCGCCCCTGTGTCAATGGAAGAGAGTTTTACCATATTTTCTTATCCTCAATTAAAATTACTGATATGAATGCCTAGTTTTGATGTGAAAATATGTTTGTATGATATTTGCAAAGTTTACTGCTGGGAAAATAAATTTAAAGAGAATCCAAGGGACACTTACGGTATGCTATATGCTTACCTATTTCTACATTACTTTCATTTTCAGATCAATATATTTCTAATAGTCCCAGAATGGTGTCCAACATAATAATCTATACATCAGGACAATTTTCATCTGCATTTAGCATTAGATCAGGACAAATACAAAGATATCCAAAATCAAAAATATAGCAATCAAATTTGAGAAATAAAGTATTATTCATATTGATTTTTAAAGTAATAATAAAAATAAACAACGATAAAAACATTTTGCCATCAAGAAAGCATGAAATATTAAATAGAATCAAAAGTCTTTTGAAAAGGGACAAGCAACTACATGTAGGTTATGTGTATAACAAATCGCAAAATATGTGTACTGAACAATGTAAGTCGAAAACATTAAATGAAATTCACGGAATTAGCATTTTATGAAAAATGTAAAAGAGGAACCAGGGCAGATCTGGTTTTAGCAGGTCCTTTAAGTTCTTGAATATCTGAGCCATGAACAGGATCTAATTATATATGCATGAAAGAGGTAATTTACCATAAACTGTACTATGATTAAAGGAACAGAGAAATCTGGTTCCCTTGCTGTATGCAGGCACTTACCAGGCCACTCCCATCATACTATCAAAAATAATAATAACCTCTACTGTAAATAAACATTAAAGAATCGCTTGGAAATTTTAAAACAACAGATGCTGAAGGGTTAGTTAAGATTGCCACATGCATGCATGGCTTCAACAATGAATTGAAAATATTTTGAAAGGAAAGACGCTTCTAGAAAACAAGATGGATGTTTAACTTTGAAATCCCTCTGGAAATGAAAGCCATGAAGTTGAATGATTTAATGTTTTTAATGCTTTTGCTTGATATTGCTTTGTTTGAAGCTCACTAATCCAAATCTGAACAAGATAGGAGATTGTTTGCATGTACCTGGTATACAGGTACATGATCAACCCAACACTTGTGTCCACAAAGGTCAACTTGATAACATTCATAGACATTACAATATAAAACATCCATCTTATCTTTAGTAATGAAATGGAATGCAAATTCTTAAAAATAAATTAAACTACTTGGAGCATTCCGAGCATACAATGACTTCTGTCCATTAATGTACTGATAGTACTTAATTTACCTCAATAAGCAAGCGAAAACCAACCTTATTCTGAATTAAATATAAGTACATGTACCGAAAGTCATATTCTTTGAACAAAATCCTTTTAAGTAATAAGTACTAATTATACATAAAAGTAAATTAAGTTATACTAATTACTTTTTCCTCATGCAATTAGCGAACCAATTTTGTTGTAAAAGAAATACATGTAAATATTTAACCTAAAATAAATACTGTCAGGTAACTTACATATATTGTCTATGCCAAATACAATTTTTCTTAGTACTGCTTAAAGTTACAGCTTACACTGTGCTCCAAGTACTTTAACTTATTAATAACATTAGCTAACCAGTGCTGGATTAAATCCTAACTCACACATGCATATTGCATAACACTCTCTCAGCAATTTATTCAAATACAAACATTGATGGCATCTTAGGAAATAGTAGATAATTAATAATGTGTCTGGTTAATGTGTCTGGTTTGTGTATAATGCAACTGCAACAGCAACTATAAAAGTTTAATTCTCTTAAATTTTAAAATAAACAATACGTTTAACGTGGATGATCATCAATATTTCCCCCACAGACATAACTGCTTACAGATTTTGTCCCAATCTCTGTATGCCACTGCTTTTTAAAATTCATTCTCTCTCCTCTTTCTCTCATACATGTTGCAAAAGAAATAGTTAAGATAATGGCTTAAAACTCTACCGATTTCCCCTTCAGGTCCAGGTGCTGCATTCGGACCAATTTCTCTACGTCTTCTTCACTATCCAACGTCACAAAGCCGAATCCTAGATACAGTACGATGGTAGATAGGTAGGTACGTAGGTAGGTAGGTAGTAGATACATGCCATTCCATAATAATGTAAACATTAAAGCTTACTGGTACAAGTATGAAGGCTGTATTTCTACAGTGCATGCAATTAATATTTTGTTATTTCTTTCTGTCTTTTTTTTTCTTCTTCCAACTGCGAAGGTACTGATATGGCTGTGACCAAAAATGTGCACAAAAGTCAGATTTACCGAAGTAAATATCTTCTGACGATACAACTAAATATAAACATTATGGTCATGTTTGCAGCACCCTGATTTTAATTTATATCTTCCATTTGAAGTCAGAGGTGCTGCCCTCTTTGGGAATGACCTTGCAATGCACTGTAGATAAGGAAAGTCTTACTGCTTACTCTGGCAATACCTACATGAAAACAGAAAACTTAGGAAAGAATACAATACAGTTAAGATAACAGATTATAATACAGTCTAATTTAACTACTAAAGAAATGTGAATATACATTATATTTAAATATCGCAGATACAATAAGACCTCATGTAATGTGACTTTACAATGTAAGGACACCACTTTGTGTGATTAATATAAAAATCAAAATATGGACCAATTGTAGGATATTTGAAGCTCTGCACTTTTACTATCTCCATTGTTCATTTAAGTTTATAACACTAACTTCATTCACATCTTAAAAACAATGGAATTAGGAGCTGTTTACAATACCATAATTCTCACAGTATACATTCAAAGGCTACTTAAAATCAGTACCTTACTTTCTACATTAAAATATATATCGAATGCACATATAGGTTCGCAGTTAGAGCCCTGCCACAGCACTAATGTCTTTTGGCAAGACATTAATCTACATTTGCCACTCTCCACCCAGGTGAATTAAATGCGTACCCGGTAGGAAGAAATTCCTAGAATGCTTAAGCGCCTTATCAGCTCAGCTACAGCCAGGGTAATAACATGATACTTTATATCAAAAGCAATAGTGTATATTCATATAATATAGAAAGGGATCTATTATTATATTACAGATACCAAAACCTTCTCTAATAAAGTAGGAGTGTAATGATGAGAACTAAAATACATAAAATTGTAACTTAATTGAGGTAGGGAAAGATGTAAAAATGATAGGACAACACTTCCCTTTTTCAGATACGATTGATTCATAAGTCACCCTTTCTTCTTAAACAACAAAAAACATGCAAGTGAATACATCACAGTAAATTGTATATTTCCAGAAAGCATTATTTCTGGGACCAATGCCTGACATAAAGATTATCTTCTCACTTACCTCTGTGTTTTCCAGTTTCATTATCTGTCATAATGTGCACATCTTCCACCTACAATTCAAGCAAATATTGTAAAATAATAGTAATTTAAACAACAAGAAAACTCTGTTTGGTAATTTATCATTTAAGTGATAAATGCCATGCCAACAATTTCCATATCAACTTTTTACCAATCACATGTAGAATCAATGATTAAAATGTAAGTGGGCATTTCCATCTACAACAGTGAACAAGTGAATATGATTTATTTTGAATCTGTTTCAATAGAAATACTTTTCCTAAGGCGGTCCCTGCAGCAAATTTCTTCTAAAAAGAAACTTTCCATGATAAAATACATAGAGGCAGCAGGGAATGATTGGGAAATGAAAACCTTACAAATAGCCATGAGAATCTTTAAAGGGGCTCTGGGGAAAGATGAACAAATTGAAAAAATGGAAATCACTCATATTCTGTAAAATTCATTTTATAAAGAGCATCTGTTATAACTGAGTCAATACATATAAATAAGTACATTCAAGGTTTTTGCTTGAGCATGTTGACCCCTTGCCTACTGAACTTTCTCTTTCCCACAGGTTATCGACAAGGGTTTTAAATGTATGTCAACACATTGTTTCAACCTGCAGAATGTCTCTGAACCTCCCACACCATCCCCACTTCATGCACAGCCACATTTAATCCCATTTGCACCAAAGGTACTTGAGTCCTGCCACAAAGCTTTAAAGCCTGTCTGCACTAGTTTGGCCAGGAGGGATTAGACCATCCAGCGTGGTCACTGACAGTGGCTATCTCATCAACTCAGCTCTCAATTAACGTAAGAAAAAAGGGATAATGGGGGACCAATGGTCACTGATTAGGCATTGTTTGCTGTATAGAGGGCGCAAAAGTAGCTACAAGTAGTACAGTGGTGCTCAAATGTCTACATTGCTTACCATTCCAAACTGCTTGAAGAGTTCATACAGGTCATCTTTAGATGCTTGTTGTGAGATGCCTCCGACAAAGACTTTCTTTGTTCTGCTATCGTCTTGTCCTCCTCCTCCTCCACCTCCTCTTGGTTTGGATCCTCGAGCATTGCAAGGTTTTGTGTCCAGCTGCAGTTAAGAAGAAAATCTGTCATGAATTGATTGACTGCATTGCAAAAATCAACAAGGAAAGTTGCTTTTGGGTAATTGAAAAAAACTATTAACCCGTTTTTTTGTTTAAATCTCCTGGCTCTGGTAGTTCTAGTGAGTTGTAGACACATTATTTGCTCTGGCTTATAGAAATCTACTGCAAAATAGTAAATACAGTAGTAACGCCCTGCCTTCTCCTTTTTTTTAAAGTCCGGACGAGAAACACATTATTTTTGTTATATGGCCTTATTTTCACCTGCGGGTTGTGTTTTTTTTTTGTTCTTAATGTTGTTGGAAGGCCATTTTACCCTCAGCACTTTCTATAAGTTTATAAAAGTGAGAAGAAAAAAATTAGATTTAAAAAAAAAAAAAATTTCGGCAAAATTTGTCGTCGAATGACCTTTTATTTCGTGAGCAATGTTTAACAGAACTGTGTACCATTAATCAAAGTTTGAATGAGAAAAGATTAACAAGTACAAGGTGATTTGTCCCAAGAGGGTCTTACTCATGTGAGTAGTAGAGAGTACATATTTAGCAAAAGTTACAACGTAATCCTATAATTATGTAACTTGTAAGAACTACACTAAAATCATATCTTTGGAGGTGATAGAACACATTATCCAGCCTCCTTGGTCATAAGAAGTTGCAATGAAAAAAGAAGAATTTACCATTTTGCCATCTAGTTGATGCTGGCCTTTCTTTCCCAGTACATCTTCTGAGCAACGCGGGTCTTCGAACTTCACGAAGCCGTAGCCCTTGTTCATCCGGGTGTCCTTGTCCATCATCAAAACGATATCATTGATCTGACCAAAGGACTCAAAATAAGCCCTGAATGCATCTGGGGAATGGGGAGAGGATAGAATGGAGATTATATTTATAACTTAAAGCCCCACTGTACTACATGTAGCTACTTGCTCCCTCTATATAGAAAACAATGTCTAAGCGGTGCCTGTTGGTCCCCATGATCCTCTTTTTCTTATGTTAATTGAGAGCTGAGGTGATGAGATAGCCACCTGTCAGTGACCAGGCTGGGTGGTGTAATCCCTCTTGGCCAAACTAGTACAGATTGGCTTTAAATAACATTTATCCAGTCGTTTCATGGAATTCTTTGATATCATGTTTAGTTGATGATGATATCATTGATCTGACCTCAAAATAAGCCCTGAATGCATCAAGAGGAATAGAAGGAAGATTATTCTTATAACTTCAATAACATTTATCCAGTCGTTTCTTTGAATTTTTTGATAGCATGTTTAGTTGATTACGATGATATCATTGATCTGTCCAAAAGACTCAAAATAAGCCCTGAATGCATCTGGGAAAAGGGATAGAAGGGAGATTATTTGTATAACTTCAGTAACATTTATTCAGTAATTTCTTGGAATTTGTTGATAGCATGTTTAGTTTACTTATGAACTATTATCAGTAAGAAATATTATTTCCCTCAAGAGCCAAGAACGATTCACATATTTTTCAGAGCCGCAGATTCAAATCGGAAAAGTATCTTTAAAAGGAAAGATGTAGTTCTACACACTATCAATCCATATTTTTAAACATTGCTACGCTGAAGGAAAAAAAATCTGCTAGCCATCTCTGGCTTGTTTGATTTCATGTTATCTTATGCTCCTCAACTACAAAAAAAAATAAAATGCTTTTTCAAACACATACAAATATTTGTCTTTACTTGGCTTTGCTTACCTATTGTAGTTTCACGGCTTACACCCCCAACAAATATTTTTCTGAAACAAGAAGTGACAAAAGTCTTGGGTTAAAATTCATCTATGTTATGTTTTTAGACCACAAGATGAGTCTCTTGTGTCACCAGTAGTTCTGAAGACTGAACATCAGAGCTGCCAACCTTGTGCAACCAAAACATGGAACCATGATGGCAAACAAAAGGAATTTCAAGCAAAAAAAAAGAATTTATTAAAACAAAACTTATAACCACGCTCGACTCACGTCCAATGCAGAAATGTCCATTCCTCAAGCTGTTATTTTCATATTTCGAATTTTGGTTTATTTACAAGTACCGGTAGAATCATTTTTGGGTTGTATTATCGCCATTTCATTCTCTTTGAGAATATTTTTCTCTTCAATTGTGTTTTAACCTTAGATTCTATTGAAGTTGTGATCAACATTTCAGGGCCTTTGGTTGATGTGCGGAATTATAAAAAATATACATATATATTTCATGGAGAAAAAGCGTACCGGTACTACATTAATTTAAAGAAAAAATGGAATGATTCCAGGAAAAACGTAATGGTTGGCAGCTCTGCTACATGAAAATGTATGTATACATCTGGCTCAAAATAATTCCCAATACCAGATTGTCATTTCTCTCTACAATACATGTAGAGCAGCAGAGTTTGTCACCTCAACATATTCAAATAGTGTGAACTTGTCAGGTTATGTTCATCAATATGTTGCTTTCAACTTCACAAATACAAAACAAAACAAAACAAACAAAAAAGATTTGGTAACAGATTGGTAATAACTTGTATAACTGGTATCAAACTTAACTACAAAGATTTTAGTAAAGTTGGCAAATATACATGTCTTGTAGATTGGAGTAAGTTTGATATCATTTCTTTACATTTTTAGAAATTAAAATTATTGCTTTGCATTTCAAATGAGACATTCCTTAATTGACAAATTGAGATCAGGCACAATAGGATTAAAATAATACTTTGTGAATCGCAAAGTAATTAAAGATAAACTTGAGTTCTGGTAAAAAAAAAGAAATTGAATTCTCACAGAATCAAACAAAACTTACACTGAATGTTCAAGATTACAAATACATGTCATTTGCCAAACAATTTTGGTAGAAAATGTATAGTGGCCGAGTAATGAGCATAGAAAGATAAGGAAATCAAGGTAGGTAGCCCCGACACCATTTGTGTAGTCCCATATACATCTTTCTGTGTACAGTGCTTGTTACTTTACCAAGACTGGGCCAAATGTATAATGATTTTGATGACTCCAGGAGCTTGCAGTGCTACATGAACAACTTTTTCTGTTCCATTCCACACCTTTTCTTTCACAATGCAATCGCATGACCAGAACTCATCTTTATCTTTAAGATTGAAGAGCATCAAAGGGAAATCATCCAACCTTTGTAAAAAAGTTACTCATTTGTATTCAAATAAAAGCAGAAAATCAAATTTGATTTCTGGCCAAGAGGAGCTAGGAGTAGGACTAGGAGAAGGACTAGGAGTAGGAGAGATACTGAAAAGGCTTCATCAAAAGCGTTTAGCTTTGACAAGACTTTTGGTCCCAAGTCTCCAGTCTCCTCAGCTCAGCTGGTTCGAGAAGAGAATAAAGATCGTCCCCAGAAACGAGGATCGCCCTCACGAACGCGAAAAGACGCGTCTACAAAAATAAGGATCGTCCGCATTTTGGCAGACGTTTCTTAGTTATAGTTATTTCCGATCCCAGATTGGCGATGCGAAAAACGGATTCCGCAATGATTTTCTTGATGCATTTCACATTGACTTTGAACAGAGACTTTCACGTTACGAGTGATATCCTTGGGAATACGGAACTGGGGGTTCAGGAACCCGAAACCAGCAGAGCGCCAATGAAGAAAAAAAAGTCAGCGGAAATGCAGACAATCCTCATTTTTAAAGGACGCAATTTGTCCGCGTTTACGAGGATATATCCTCGTTCATTGCGGACGATCCTCATTCTGGGACAAGCGCCCCTACTGCTGATTAATTGACACTGGTAATAATGCCTAAGGCCATGTAAAATTGAATACATGTTGATCGTCCGGATTTTTTGAAAAAGAGGAGGAGGGTGTACCATGTTATTTGATATTTGATATTTCAAAATGGCCGCTCAAAATGGCCGCTCAAAATGGCCGATCAACATGAAATCAATTTTACATGGCCTAATCAATAATCATGGCATCGATTGTCATTGTCAGGTGCAAAAATTGATTGCGTCATGGAATTCTAAAATTTGATTAATTCTATGACTATGGCGGTCTAGACCTCTGCTCTAGAATCTAGGCCTAATCCAAAGTCCAAAGAATTCTAGAAACATTTGCTACAAGTCCCCCCCCCCCCCCCCCCATCGGCCATCCGGATCCCCACCAGCTCACTGTAACATGCATCCCACTTCCCCACCAATACCAAAAACCTTTATCACAGTCCCACTCGTTATGTTCCGTGTATTTTGCAGATTGGGTTGGGGCTGTGCATTTGTGCACACAAATCAATTTGACATCCACACTCACTCTCTCTCTCTCTCTTTCTTACCCCACTTCTTCGCCCATTCTGTCCATTTTAGAATTAGTCGGAGGATTAAGAACAATGTTCATTAGTCTTCCTGTAACGGCACTGAAAATGCGTTGACAGAGTACTTATGGAGACAACTTTCTAGTGACTAGATCGAGCTTGGCCTAATGTCGAATGAATTGACGTACGTACGTGGAGGACCTACGAACAGCGCACAGACAGTGTATGCGTGCATATCTAGTGATCGTGACGGGTTTCTCGATATCGAGCTCGCGCTCGACCTTTCGCTTGCATGCAGTTGGTCTATGAATTCACACCTCGGTTACACCGTTTGGCATCTAAACATGAGGAAATTGGCATCGTAAACGGTTAGATAAATAAGAATTTAAAAAAAAAGATAATAATGTAAGTAAGTAAGTAATAAATAAGTATTACAGTAATATTTTTACTCTTTCGACGGCCCCCTCACTTCAGCTATAGGGGTATTATGAGAGCACAACATATTTACAATACAATACAGGAAGATATAGACTATAAAACAGAGTAAGATATAATGAAATACATGCATATACATGAATAGGTCTATATACATATTTATAATATTTCTAAAACACAATAAACATAAACATGAACAAGTAGGAATGGGGGGGGGGGCGTGGTTGCATCACGTGAATATCCTCGAGCCGGGAGTCTAGCTCTCTCTCTCTCTCTCTCTCTCTCTCTCTCTCTCTCTCTCTCTCATACACACACACACACACACACACACACACACACGCACGCACACACACATGTTCTTACAGTTTGGCCATTCGTTCTCACCGTAATATAAGTTATAATATTAATTAATTGTTATGATGTTATGATGTCATATGGCGTCTACGTAGGCCTACTTATATAGATGAAAAACGTGAACAAAATTGTCTAGCTTCATGAACCCTGTATTTTCAAATCTGCCCCTGCCAGCCCTATACGGTATCTACCATCGCACTTTTCCCTCTTATTAGTTCACTTTTATTTATTTCTTCCTTCACAAACATATTTTGTACATAGAATTTCAAATAAAGAAACTGGAACAGCAGATTATCAGTATAACAAACATAATTGTAAGCGCAATATACGTTCAACATACAACTTTTGTTATTAACTAAAGAAATTCTATTAAAAATTACTTATGTAAGATCATGTGCTGTACATGAAAGAAAGAGGAGACCTTATAGACTGGCCTGCAGGCTTGTTAGAGCAAGGTCCCCAAACAGAATCAAATTTAATTTCTTTGAATAAAAAATACTTAACAACTAAACTACCCTAACAGACGAGAAGCAATTACACATGGGAAATATTTACAAAAGAGATAGATTGATGTATTATGAAATGGAGAAAATGGAAAGATATAAAATATAAGGATGGAGAGCGAAAGCGCAAACCAGAACAAAACAACAAAAGAGAAAAGTTGAGAAGGAAGAAAGTTATATGTAGGAGAAATGGTGATGGGGAAGAAAAAGAAGAGAGAGAGAGAGAGAAAAGAAAAAGTACAATAGAGCAAAACAGAACAAAACGAGTTTGCTAATAAATGAAGAAATGTTGGTAAGGTAAGGTAATTAAGGGCCAGCCTGGAAAAGAGGGGGCGGGAGGAGGAGACAATGAAGCAAGAAAAAGAAAATTACATACTCTATCATATAATGTGATGACATAATTTTTACATTAAATACTTCCAGCATAATTACTCAATAAATATAATTTCAGTTTGCGTTAAAAACTGAAACACTGATAAAGCGAGTTACATCAATTATTATTATTATTATTCCTTTCTCACCTCTCTTTCCCTTCGATCATCTTCCTCTTTTCACCGTCCCCTCGATCCGTCCGTTTGCATCCGCCTCATGATGGATCTAAATCCGGGGCGGGCGGGGGGGGGGGGTACTCGCCTAATACTGTGCCGTTCTAATATGGGTTACTTTTTTGCCAAAAATTCCCACATGGGGTATGAGTTGTTGGTTGCGTTTTGAATGGAAGTCTTTTATAATGCCACGGTACCATTTTCTTTCAAGGATTATCAAGGAATGGGTATGGGCTAACTTCAGCCGCACAATAATGACCCGGGCCCGTCCAAACCAAATCTGAGGTACCCCCCCCCCCCCCCCCCCCCACCCCCCCCCCCACCCCCCCCCACCCCCCCCCCCCCCCCCCCACCCCCACCACACACCCCTGGGTCTAAAATTATCCCAAATTGAGTCAATTGGATGAACCCTATAAAGATTAACAGGCTTTGCCAAGTGTTCTTATACATGTATATTTTTTCTTGGCAAATTAATGCATGCATTAATATTCCTTGTCGGTTCTGTTGCCGTGGAGGGGAGGGGGAGTGGGTTGTTGGGGTTACTCGCCTCATATACGGTATAATGATGTGCCCCCTATTATGAATTTGGTGTTGGAAAAATCCAATCAAAATCTGATTTTAATTTTTTTATTTTTTTTTTATTTTTTTTTTATCCTATATTCTTCAGAATAATTCCGCTAAAGAAAGGCTTCAAAGGGTAGGCCTACCCTAGTAGGCTATTTTAGAAGCGTGTTGACGAAAACCAACATATCGCGGATATAGGTGACCCGTCTCCGTCAGCACTCAGGCCCGACCCAATCTGCTTTTTCCTTGTTGAAAATATATACTTTTAGTTCAAACAGGAGGATCATTCTTAATTTTCGGTGTTTAGAATTAATGGTGTTTTGATGCTCCGTAGAATCGAGCTTCTGCTGCAGCTCAAAAATTTGGCCGTCTTGTTTTCTCCATTCTCACGATGAGCTGGTCATGGCACTGCTTCCATTGACTGAGCCATGCACTCTCTCCTTTATCACGTTGAGAATGTCTTCATCCTTCAAAAGAAATTCCTTGATTAGGGCCTTTGTTGACCTTATCGGGCATTGTGAGTGTCTAAAAGGCAGAACAGACTACAATATACAGGCTAACAACAGGCAGCTTATACGCAGAATGAAGAGGGTTACTGTGGTATATATATATAAACATGAGATGCTATGTCCCTTTTGCAGCCAACATCAAATTATGTATAGAACTTTGCAGGAATTATGAATATGTCATGTATGTCCTATCTGTGAAATTTAAACGTTAGCAGTGTCCTAATAATATTCACATTATGCAAGGAAATCCATTTACTTGCTAGACTTCACTGTCAGACACTATTGAGTGACTGACTGGCTTTTTCATCTATAATAACAAACATAAAATGAGCTGTAAAGGGTACATAAACATTTTGTCTACAAACTGATTGAATCTTTGCGCATCATAAAACGTATACGACCATTCGGTACAATGGTCTGAAAATCAGACTATTACTTACTGGCTCTATATAGCTCTTAAGTTGATTTGACAACTAATATTCGTTATCTCAAGTATGACATTTTCAAGTATTTATTAAGGGAAGTTCTAAATTAATATTCACTTTCAAATGCCGTTGGAATTTAACCGTTTCATTTTGGCCTGCAAATGGGACATAGTACCTTTAACATGCAAGTACACTATGATCATATACTTTTTTTACTATTATTATTCAGTTTCAACGAGAAGAAAATGGTATGATATCAACGCTGAATCAATTTATCTTTTAGTAATTTGGATAATGACTTTTTACATGTCTGCTGATCGTGAACAACGGCTCTCATTTATCCCCTCTTCCTAAATAAATGTGTTTGAATCGTGGATTTTCCTGTTCAAGCTGACTTAATTTAATTCGATCTGTTATTCTTGTAGATCTAGGCTATGTTGGAAGCTTGGCGAGAAAAAAAAAAATCAATCAATCAATCAATCCAAAAGATTGTTTCCAATCGAAATTCGTTCCTGTCCATGTCCCCATCCATATACGCCTATACCTATTCAATATTGAAAAACTTAGGAAATTCTGCTTTCTAGATGCCAAACAACAAATATCGACCGTTATACGTGTTTAAATGGACGTTTGTTGTCGAAACGCTTGATTGCTTCCCATTCAGATCATGAGTGCAAATGGGCCATTGACAATTATTAGTTTGACGCCTCTATTCTAAAAAAACGAAACATGGACGGCACCATTTTAAATATAGGGTTAAAGAAAATACATAAAAAGATGCATTATTTGATAAGTCTTGTAATTTATTTAATTTTAATTTTTATATGTAATTTTAATATAATTTATTGATTTAATTCTGAATATAAATTTTCAAATAAAGTTTTTAGAGATAATAAACAAAGTTGATATAATTAAAAATACCCTCTTTTTTAATGGACCCGCCCGGATCCGATGGTTTACCAACATTACAAATATGGCGACGCGTCCCTAGTTCCCGTGAACGTGAGATTGGTAATATATTTTGTTTTTCTTGATTGATTTATTATAACTTTTGGATTATTGGCTGAATGACTATTTCAATTGTGATTCAATACCTTAATGGAATCATTCTCACGTGTGTGTGAATTGTGTGTTCCTTACTAATACTGTTGTGTCAGTGATATAAAAAGTGTCACGACGTCCTGAGCCGAGCTGCTAGCTGAGCCGTTTGGTCATTTCATCGGTCTTCCGTTTAATCCTTCCGCCAGCTCAGACGGGAGTGCCCATGCTCCAAACACCGCTGCGATAGCGCGAGTACAAATCGTGTCTTTATAATTTCGCATGTCTACATGGCGTGACTGGTGTGACTTGATAGTAGATAGGTCTATACTAAACTTGTATTTGTAACTGATTTTCTTGTCTAAGAGTAAAGCTAAGTGCTCAGGAGTATTTTTAAAGTGCAGGCAAGAAAAAAGAATGTGAAATTTCACCATAGTCTGGACTGTATTGTCACACAGTGTGTGACTGCAGTGCACAGTGGCAAATTGGTGTCGGCCGCACAGGTTTGGCTTTTGCTAAACTAAAGAAATGAAACTTAAAAGACTAATTATTGAGCCTTGAGACTATCAAAAGTAAGAATCAGATCAAGTGGCACATTTCTTAACCTTAATTTTTGGTAGGTATGCAATGACAGGGAGTGTGTGTGTGTGTGGGGTACATATTCCTCATTTCCTGATGATCTGATCATTATTTATTGTTATATAGAAATTATGGCCCTATGGCTACTTAGTATTTTATTTTTTTAGTTGGACCTAGAGGCTAGAGTAGTCTAGGCCTATTTAATAATGTATTAGTTTTTTATATTACTTACTAGACCTAGACCTACTTGTATATTGCTTATTTCTAATAATGTGATTTTCTTAATGTGTTTTTTCAGATTTTGACGGTCGTCAGTGCACCAAACATGGCATGCAGATGAAAAGAAAGGGAACTTTGAGATTGTGGTAGCAACTAAAGTCATCAAATCGTAATAGAAGAGGAATAATGGATGCGAGAGTACGGGACCCAGGATTGATAACCTTGTCACCTGTGAGTTACGAGGTGGAGTCAAACAATGGATTTGGTTCCAATGCCAATTTGGATACAAGTTTTGAGCTGATGTCTGCTAGCCAGTTACGGAATCAACTAAGAGTAAGTACTGAACATTTACATGAAACATTGTTTTTACCTAGATACAAATTGTAATGACGTCGCATGGCTTGTAGGGGGGCGGGTGAGCAGTATTTAATGGGCTATATCACTGCTAACAGCTGTACAGATTATCTATAACCCATACTATATGTTTCTTAAAGACACAGTCTTAACAATTCATTCAAATATTAAAGTGCTCAATGGTTTCAAGATATAAAAAACAGTTCTTAATTTAAACTACAAAAAAAAAATTATACTTACATGTAGCACATGACCTTAATTTGCAGACAGTGCCATATCTACAAAATTGAAATGATTTTGAAAATCTGATACCACCTCTCTCTGTTGTTGTCCCTCCGCTTTTTGGAGATCTGCGAGTTCATCGCAGTCGAAGTGGTAGGCTGTTGTAAATATGCTATATAATCCTTAGTTGGAGGGTAGGGAGTGCAGGCGATGGGCATGAATTTTGTAAAGATAATGAAGTATCATCTTTAAAATAGAATCATTGACAGTGTAGGAAAGGGATGGATCATATGGCAAGAGAATAGCGCAAGTCAGATGGGAAGGGTCCTACTGTTGAGCAGTGGTGTATTTGGTGCAGAGTCGAGGACATTACGCAGGAGTCTGCTGACTCTGTCGATAAGGTCTTCCAATAGGTTGACAGTAAGAGAAGAGAGAATATTCAGATAACACAGAATGGCAGAAACTAAATTTTCTTTGAAATTGGGGGAGAAATTATGAAAATATTAACAAAAGATCAGCAGTTTTGTCCAGCAATTGTGCGTCCTTTCGAAGAATAAATTCTTACCAACAATCTTCAGAACATGTTACTAAAATTGTGAGTACAGTACATAGTGCCAACTGGTTGTATGATATTTTGCTTTGCATTTCATGCAATTATATAACCTTTGGTGAATTGTTCTTTTGCACTGTAAACTCTCTTGTGCGAATTGAGGTCTCATCTTTTGTATGACTTTAGTTGTAGCGCACACTGATCTGAAGTTGAAATTCTAGATTGCGATATTGCCAGAATCCTTTCAAATATTAATTTTCCAGTCGCACCATTTGTAGTCTAGAATTTTGCTGTTCATTTGGTAGTGTCATGTAATTCATTCTAAATAAGGTTTTGTAGAATATAAGAAATCATGGATCGAATGTCACATTCCAAATTATATATGAAATGTCCACCTTTAAACAGTACACCCCATCATACTACATTTGGCATATTGCATAATGTAAAGGGAAAAAATGCATAGTGCAATTTAGTGGAAAACTATGTCGAAATGGTCTACAGGTAATTTTGCATTAATGTAAAGGTACATTAGGGAGACAAAAGGTGATTGTCATGTAAAATAATATTTCATATTTTATGAAATGAACTTCGCCCTCTGCAGTTTACTTTTTGTTTCAAAGGATTTCTACTTGCAGTTGTCCGTACAAAGTGGAATTCAATCTTGAACCTGTAGATCATCAAACTATCTTGAACCTGTAGGCAAATACTAACTAGCCAGGATTTATCTCGAAGAGAGAAAGAGAGAGAGGGAGAGAAAGAGAGAGAGAGTGAGAGAGAGAGAAAGAGAGAGAGATCTTGTTTGATACTTGTACTGCTGTCGGTAAACACAACGTCACCTTGGTGTAACCCTTGGCCTTGTACATGTAAGCAGTATTCAGTGTTGAGTTTACTCAGCAAACAAAGGACATGTACAAGATTATAATACACGACTACTGTACTCTTGTAATAGTGATTTTCATATGGCTCATATGTTTCTTGTGTTTGGGATCTTTCTCCCACACAGTTAGAATTTTTTTTAGTGGAATTAATTTGTGGGCTTTCCTACAGATTTTTTTTTTTATTGGATATAATTTTTTGGAAAAAGACATACTTTTCCCATTAACTATAGTTACTCTCCAAACATTTATTGTATGATTTTGAATATATACATGTAATTCCAAAAATGCTGGTAGGATCTGCATACGTAAGCTTGCTTTCATTTAAAATAATATATTCTTGTTGATGTAATACAAACACTGTGCCGGTAAACAGTACTGAATTTATAAGGTACATTGCATTCTTGGCTATTTTCATGATTATAAACAAATTGTTAGCAACTACAGTTGTTAGCCATTAGCAGTGAATGAGCCAATTAGAGTATTATCACCCAATTGACTTGAATTGAATTGAAATTTATTTGTTACCAATTGGTACCATATGTATCAAGGAAATAATTTTCAGTTATCCAGTTGAGTGCGCTGTGCACAGATTCATTTAATGTTTATTGCTGTAAACATGAATATCTCAAATAACCAATTCAATATAATTCAATATTGTGAAATGCAAGTAGCAAGGATGATATTCTGTATACATGATTCATTTATACCATTCCCTTCCAAGCCAAATTAAAGGATGTAAAGATACTTAGAGCCAAATAACCTCATAAATGTTGGGGTAACTGGGGTATTTTTTAAAGTGTACTGAAGCATACACTCCACATATTTGTATCTTATAACACACAGGTAAAAGATATGTACATTTTACTTGCAGTTACTTTTTTAAAGCCCCACTCGACATTCATTTAGTACACACATACATTGTACACACACACAAATATTCTGGTTTACCAATATATTTGAACAGGCCTTTACAGTATCCAAGTCTACAAGTAACATATAAGTTTCTCTTCATATTTCTTTGTTTCATTTCCAACCCCAGAGAGAGCAAGGTAAGAGAAGAGAGAAGGAAGCAGAGATAGATGTGTTGAAAAGAACGACTGGATCAAGTCTTTACGGAGGGAGCTCCACTCCCAAGTCTTCCTCTCCCATCCATAGCAGAACCTATGGGGATCATGTAGCCAGTAATAGCCAAGATTCAGATTCAGGAATAAGGTATTTTTTTTGTCTCTTGTTTTCCTTGAATATATACATGTATATACACAAACCAGGTTATCATATCATGGGTAGATGTACAGAGATAAAGCCAATCCAAAAAGAAAAAAGCAAATGAACTTACCATGTCTCAGTCATTTAGCTTATTATTTTAAAGATAATGAAATATTGTGAATGATGGTCTAGATGTGTACAATTTGAATGAATATTTTTTTTCCAGTACAAATATCTTAGATTTTTCTTTCTTTAAATGCAAAGTGTTCTAAATACAAGGAAACAGAAACGATTGAAAAAAATAAAAAATTCATAGTCTCTAACAAATTTAGTGTAGGTCCATTTCTGTATACAGCTTACAGTTGTCCATGTGTATATGATGTGCTTCAATTTTATTCACTTTCTTTTCTTTGTAGCCATGGTGGGTCACGGAAATCCCCCTACCATCATTTGACCCCTTCCCAGCAATCCAGCTCCCTCCCCCAAGTCTCCAACCACACTGCCTATGGGAGCCACTCCTTCTCGACTGCCCCAGCCATGCCCCGCACTGGCGGCAGGTCATCCCCCTTCATCTCCTCTGGCTACGACAGCATGAGAGGAGGGGGAGGGGTGCTACCACCAGGGGGTAACGCCCCAAATGTGGGCGGGGCGGAGTACTGGAATACGTCTCCGTCGTCCATGAAGAACATGAAGGATGCTATGTACGAGAGTGAGCAGAGGAGACTGGCGTTGGTGGAGAAGCTGAGGGAAGCTCATGATACATTACAGGTTTGTGATGAGAACTTGACTTTCTCTTACATATGGGGGACCTTCACGGTTTTGGTGATTTAGTTTGCCTGCCCCATTCCTGACAACTTGTTAATGCTCATGGGAATCACGATAATGTTTTTTTAAATGATTTTCATTCTTTGTTTTGGGTGATTTGTTCTTCTATGTAATTCTTTTGTATACACTTTGTTTTGCCGAATATATGATGATAATAATAATAGTAATGATAAATGTATGACATTGTACAGATGTCTATTTATTACCACATATCTAAGAAAAGAACCACATCTTCTTATGCTAATAATTGCTATGTAACTATGAATCATTTCCCTAACAAGCAATTTTGTTGAGCAATAACATACCGTAGTTTAAATCATTTTTTTGTTCATCATTATTTCATTATACAGAAAAGTGTAGCAGTGAAAGAGATGAATCTGTGTTGCCAATTGAGACAATTATAGCTGAATTATCCAAATTATGATTCTTCATACTACAGCATTGACCATTTGTTTTTCTTTCTGCAGAATCAAACGGAGAAGCTGTGTAATAGTGAGGGGATGCTGGACGATACACACCATACGTTAGCAAATCTATCTTCCACAAATGAGGTAAGATTCAGCAATACAGTATACCAACTTCTCAATTTAAAGCACAGTAATTCATTTATTGTGAAAACTCTTTAGTGAAAGATTCAAGAAGGTAATAATCTAAAACCTCTTTCACACCTGACTCAGTGAACCACCTGAAAAAAAATTCATGCTGGCGCAAAATAAAACAGAGTCAGCTTAACATGCTTTATTTTTCCATAATGTAATGTGCTTATATTATGAGTTGTGAGTAACCTCGGGGGCATTTGTTTCACAGCTATTTTTTCCTCACCCCCCAATAGCCATTCATTTGCATCTGTTTCTTCTTTGGTGTTTTTTTATAAAGGAATTACAATGGTGAACAAGTGCACAAGGAAGAACACTCTTGTATACTCTACTCTAATGCATTGTTCTAGGATAACTGTGCCATCTGCTATGTAATTTAATAATCACCTGCATCATATACAATGATGCCATGCTTTTATTTGACTTGTAGGCTCTTCAAAAGAGGTTAGTTGACGTCCAGAAAGAGCGTGACGGTTCCGTGACGGACAAGATGGATTCGTTTCGACAGCAAGGCTTTCTCCAGCAAAGGTTCGCAATTTACTTTTCTTTGACTACTATGTCACCTGTTGGAGTCAGAGGGGTGGTAACTATAGGTGCTGAGGGATATTAGTTATGAGTTAATGGCCTCCTTAATCTTAATCTTAAAGCCCCTCTGCACTAGTTTTTTGCTATATAGAGGGCGCAAGTAGCTATAAGTAGTGCAGTGAGGTTTTAATCTGCATTTGCCACTCTCTACCCAGGTGTAAATTGGTACCTGATTTGCTCAAGTGCTAGTTACTTTAATAGCAGCTTCGCTTTAACCAGGGTAAGAATGTCTAAGTGCCAAGAGCGTCACTGGGTGATGGATATGAGCGCTATATAAAAAGTCATGATTTTTTATTTATTGTTATTATTAATTATGTTCAGTGCTTTCGAGATGGGTGAATTTCTATGTAGCTTGTTTCTACAGTTTTGAAAGCCAAGTTTGACTATTATCATTTCTGACCTGTCGCAGGGTCGGTGATCTGGAGCGGGAACTGAAGAGCTTACGGGCCGCTCACTCTTCTCTCCAGGCTGAAAACCGGAAACGAGATACGCTCGTAGACCAGACATCTCGGGCGATGAGTCTCCTGGATGAAGAAAACAGGACATTCCAACAGGTAGATGTACAGTGAATCCTTGACTGGGTGTCTTTTCTTCTAGACCTCTGTTCGGCCTCTTCGAGACTTGACTATTATTCCCTCACCCCCTCCCTCCAAGGGATTGGGTATCTTTGTCTCAGATTCTTAACAAAATCCTGGATTTAGCTCATGGTGCAATCATAATTATAAACCTTAGGTCAGTCAGGAATCCCATGACGTTTACAAGCTGATCGCCTGTCTGATTATCAAGATATATATGATTGAATTCGAAATTTCAAAAAACGTTTTCCCCTTTTTTTTTTTTAACACTACAGTCTATTGGGGAAAATGAGTATGGTAAAAACCGGTCACTCAAAGATTTTTACTTTTTTGAGGCACTTCATGATCATTTTGAGGGTTTCAATATTACACCATATCACAGACGCTGATAACACGTAGGGCCATGCATCTCGGATTTGCCATTGTAAACAATGCCTTTAATAACTATAACTGCTGCAGCAAAATATGAACCACATAACCAATGTAATTGAATGGCAAATGAAGATGAAAAAACTATGTGTTCATGACAAAGGCCCTAATTCTCACTGATCTGCTGTCAGTTTACTGCATGATGTGTTAACAATACTTTTACCTCTAAACAGGCTCAAAGGTTATATTATTATTTTTATATTGTTTTGATTTCATTTTCTGACAGCTCCTTTTGTATGCATTCAAGTACAATAGGATCAGGATGACCAGTTAGCTAATATTGAGGCATTTACGATTTATTTTTCATTATTTATTTGATTGTGCGGCATTATATATCTGTTTTGATTGGAGAAATTAACGAATATACGCTTAATGTGGTAGTTAACATTAACTTTTGTTTATTCCTTTAGACCAAAGACACGATGTTCAAGGAAGCACTGGCCTTGAAGGAGTCCATCATGATCGCTAAGGCAAAGAATGACAAACTGGAAGCTGAAGTGATAGAACTAGAAAAGCTCAACGAGGTTAGTAACAAGTAGTACACTGACAATAAACCAATAAGGAACTGAATTGTTAAGATTTTGTTCAGTCATCTAGGCATGCAGACAGTGTGACCAGGTTATTGATACTGCTATATACTGCTAAATTATGATGCCACATTTTAGAAAAAGTGTGGGAAAATAATAGTTAAGACATTGCAAACCCACTGCCTATGGGGGAGCCAAATGAATCCTGTTTTAAAGTATATGGGAGTGAGCTTTTTTATTTGTATATGTGTTGAAAAGAAAAGCATATTTGATCCTCCAAGAGGATCATCCAATTTGTAAAGCTAATTACTACAGTTTTTTTTTAGTACAAATCAAATGCACTTCAATTTGAATCTTTTTTTCCTACAAGCAATGGCAAGATTTGACTCTCGGACTGTTGGGCTGCATTGTCCCCTGTCTTTGATTAGTCTCCTAATTATGCTAAATGTGCGGCCAAAGAGAAAATAAATTCCTGCAAAGAATCCTGGGTACAGGAATGTTTCCACCGTGATATTACAGATTATCCACTTCATGAGTTAAACTGTCCGTTTTAAATATTTGTTATCAATGTCAATCTTTTATATCGATCTTGTCTCCTGGTTGACAGAGTCGTGAGATGCTTGCAGCCCGAAACACAGAGCTGAACGCCTTTCTGATGGATGAGAGACGACAAGTAGCTGAACTCATGCATCATGTGGAGCTGCTCAAAGGAGATTTCATGAGAGCTAGTGAGGTATGATTCACACGTTGTGGATATACATACTTGCCAACCCTTACAAATAATCAGGAATATTCAGTTTTTCTGGATTTTTAGGACCCCAAAATCCGGAATATTCTGTTTTCTGGATTTTTAGGACCCCAAAATCTGGAATCTGTTTTTTTCAAAATTTTTGCTTTTTTGTACTGATTTACCCGCATATTGCCAGTTACACTACTGCTGCATGTGCAAACGCCTGTTCAGGGTACAGATTTCTTATTTTCGAAGGCATACCGTGCTAAAAATTCCTAATTCTCATTTTCAAATGTTGGCAGGTATGGATATAGATAGATCCTTGACTCTAGATGGGAGCAGGATTTATCTGGATGTGGGAGGTAAAAGACAGATGAAGAGAGTGTTATTGAGACACCCTGGGCCCCTTTGAGGAGTAAAACAAGTTGATAATGAACATTTATTGATGTTGCTAACCTTTGCTTTTAAGTTCATGTAACATAATCATATATATATCCCTTCAATAGTTGAAATCTGAATTTCATTCTTTGCCTAATACTTGTATTGATATAGCATTGCTATGTGTAGTAGCTAGTTTCTGTTTTAGGAAGGAAACCAGAATTCTTAGCCCCAATACATTTAACTTCCTGCTTATCACACAAAAGAGGTTATCTTTAGAGGAATTTTTCTGTAGAGATACATGTTTAATCTACTTCTCCTGTACATTTTCCTATTTGACAGTCGTGAGCCTCATTTCAAATGTAGCCTTTTAAAATACTCCTTCACACATTGAGACTTGCTAAAGACAAGCTAAATCAAGTAAAATACCATGGTAATGCATTTAGGTATATTACTCTGATGAGTGCAAGATGAAAAGCTAGTATGGCTCTTTTCAACGCGATTCTCAGATTTTGTAATACCAATCATCTTTTCATTTAGGTATATTATACTTTGAAATGACTTTTTTAAAATAATTTTTCTGTGTAGGAGCGAGACGTGTTCCAGAGTAGAGCCATTGACCTGGAGGATAAGTGTTCTGACCTGAACGCTCGATGTGTCAGCTCATCGACCTCCAAGGAGAGACTGATGCAAGAGAAGTTAGACCTCCAGCAAGCGCTCAATCAAACTATGTATGAGAAAGAAGAAATCATCAAGGTAAAGAAAGATCTCACTATACAGCCAAACGAATTACTGTTGTACATGCTACCACTTTCTATCTCTCTCTATCTATCTTTTTGACTCTCTCTCACTCTCCCTCTCTTCCTCTCACTCGCTCTCTCTCTCTCTCTCTCTCTCCCTCCCTCATTTTGTTATTTTATTATCTGTTCCCACAAATATCCTATTCCCTTTCCCTGTTTCTCCTTTGTGTCTTTTTCAACTCTTGATACTTCCAACTCCATCTTTCTTTTTCCTCTTTCCGGAATCTATATAAATTATTTTGTTTCTGTTCCCTAATATTCACCCCCCCCCCCCCCCAGGTTTGTCCTTTGCTTTTCCAATCCCATCTGTCTCAATCCTCTTTTGCCCTGGCCTGTGTGTGATTTTATCCGATTCCATCCAGTCCATTAAAGCAGAATGAATTTCACTTCCATTCATTCAGTGTGCATTTTGGTTGTTACCCAGCAGGCCCAGCAATGAATAGCTTAATTAATCATATTTTTTTGTTTTCTCTCTCCTTAGATTAAACAAGAAATTGATAGCCAGCTGACCCAGGCCCAGCTGTCAGTCACTCAGCATAAGCTCATGGTGGACCGGAAAGAAGAAGAATTAGACAAACTAGAAGAGGAACTCAATGCCACTAAAAAGGTAAGTTAATCTTGAATTATCCAATACTTTTGTATTGGTCATCTAACATTGTAGAATGATAATCTTCTGCATTTCTAAGGCACTGTGGGAGAGAGAAATCTAGGATTGAATCATCATGAAATAGAGCTATGCAATCATTTATGACAAGCTTGCTGCCCAACTCCAATCATATGAGAATTTGTGTGAAAGTGCACAAAGCTTTCTTGGCTAACCCATTATTCAGAGACATTATTTGATTGAAAATAATTTAGAAAATATCATTAACGATAGAAATAGGTTGAATACGTCAACTCAGAAGTGAATGATTGGTATTTTCGTGACAGGTGAGCGAAGTATTATCAACAGAGCTTTCGGTGGTGAAGAACAGTCAGGAGAGACTACAGGAGGAATTCAAACAGCAGAATGCCGACAAGAGAGCTGTCACTCAGCAACAAGCTTACTGGGAAGGCGAGGCAAGAAGGATAGCAGGGGAGAGAGATATCCTTACTAAGGTATGCTATAACATTTCAAGTATATTGTGTCAAAGTCATGGGCTTATCTGAGGTTTAGAGAGATTGTAGAGTGAGAGACACAGAGACAGAGAGGCAGAGATAGAAAAGAATATGAAAGGGATAAGGGATACTGTGTCCAATGGGAGATACAAGCAGTAACATTTTGTGATGACATTGACTGTATATGCCTGTGAGCGTAGAGTCATTACACTGAAATGTCTGCTCTTCTCCAAGGTATGCTGTTACACTTTAAAGTTTGATTCTTACGGCAATTCTGTGTGTTGTACAGGACTTTAGTATGTGTATGCTGAGTAATGTGCAACCTGATCTCTGTAAACTTTCCACAATCTCTGTGTTTTTGGAAAATTTCTGTATAAATTTCCATAGTACAATGTAAACCAGTTTGCCATGCACCTCAATGATTTCCACTTTATTGGACATTTATTTCTTCCCCGTAACGGAAACCTACAGAACTTCAACAAACAAGTGTTTAGTCCACTTGTGCTATAAATCTTCTGTTTGAGAATCAGTGAAATTTATCACTTTCCAGCCAAGGCAATTTTTTCCCAAAATATATTCAGATTCAGACAATCATAACTTGTTTTAGTGCATCTGTTTGCAAAGACCATGTTTTTGTATTTATTTCCCCTGAACATTTCTAATTGAAACATGAATTTATAAAGACTGGCAACCTGCTCACAGAGGCCTCTTTCCTTGATTTGCTATTGGTCTTTAAATATAGGTTTAATCATAGCAGAGACAGAAAGCAAATAAAAGATCTTGCTATTTGACTTGACTTTGTGACTTTGTGACTTTGTGACTTTTTTGTCTCGCAGGCCATGGAGCAATCAAAAGCAGGTTTCATGAAGAACAAGGAACAGTTCCACTGTAATAGAGATAGAGAGCGAGCGCCTTCTGTTATATGATTAACAATGTAGCTAATTAGCTAATATCATAATCTCTTGGTATTGGACGTGGCTTTGTGACTTGTTTGTCGTGCAAGCCATGGAGAAGGAACAGTTTAACTGTAAAAATGATAAGCAATTTTATTGAGAAATATGTAGTGTAGTATCCCAGTACCTTGATATTTGACATAGTTTTATGATTCTTTTTCGTTGTTGTTGTTGTTGTTGTTGTAGGCCATGGAACAATTGAAATCAGATTTCATGAAGGAGAAGGAGCAGTTTGAAGAACAGATCCAGTCCCACAGGGAGAGTACCAGGGAGGCCAGGAGTGAGAAGACCAAGTCCTCTTCTAGGGTCCAGGAACTAGAAACCGTAAGTAGTCCTAGAAAAAAAATATCTGGGGAAGGCAACTCGAATCTCAATGCTTCGATATACTTTTATTATTGTGTTCATTTTCTTGTTCATCATTTTGTTTTCAATCATTTATGATTAAAAGCTAAGAAAATTGCAAGTTCCAAGTTCTAAGCCAAAGTGTTGTTTAGAATGTTACTATTTATCTTCATGTGCTAGATTAGTTTGTTCTGAGTGTTCGATAAACATATATAGACGGCGCTTTCTTTTACCTTTATCATAATTATTCACACCCTTTGAAATATGTGTGTGTTTGTCTCTCTCCTTAATTATTTTTCTCCTTTTTATCCAGGAAAAAATACCTTACAATTATTTTGCATCATGTCATTTTGTAAAATTTGTAATCAAGATTCTTTTAGAATTGTTAAGGCCATGTTTCAGAGTGAAGTTTAAGGAACATGATCTTTTTAAAGGTTGCAGGGGGATGAGGGCGTATTTAAGGGATATAGGAAACAAAATGGCTGTCATTTAGTTGTGTAAACCAATGCATCAACATGTTTTTCTTGCACTTGATGTATTCAATTTCAGATGCTACACAGAGCGAATGAAGATCTGAAGGAAGCAACCCTAAAGCAGCAGGAGGAGGCGGAGGAATGGAAGGGCTCCTGTGATAGGCTGTCTAGCAGTCTGGCTCGCAAGGAGAGCGAATCAGCAGTCCTGAAAGAAAAACTCAAGGAGGCTAATGAGCAGGTAACAAAGTGCTAATGTAGTGATGTGTTTTTATGTATTGATAAGGATAATAGTAGTGAATAACAAAACATTTTAGTACTTGTGTGAATATGTTTGATGCAGCGCACAAAATACATGGGGGTGATGGGCAATTCCCCCTAGTGAGCTCCATAATCGCCCCCGTCAGGTTGCTCACGGGGGCGATTGCAAAATTAAAAATCGCCCCTGTGGAATTATAAAATATAGATTATCTTTTCTGATATAACTTTAACACAATATTGAGTATCAATTTTCAAACCTTAAACCAATCAAATGGAAATTAGATGGCGCTATTACCGATGCAAACAACGGAAGCTTGCAGTGCAGCTAATGCGGCTGTCAGCAATGGCTATACTGCGCAGGTAGTACCGGTGTGCACGCTGACGCCCAATATCTGCTGGAGCTGGAGCAATTGCGCAAGGACTGAAACATGGAGAAGTTTTTCATTGTGAAAAGTGTGAATCCCCTGAAATCTGGTTATTCTAAACGATCGGCAAATAATGTAACTCAACCAGTAAATCAATATTGAGAAGAAGATCACCAAAGATGTTGCAAGGGCGGATCTAGGCGGTTTAGGGGGTTTAACTCCCCCCCCCCCCCTTGGGCTGCCAAGTGAAAATGTGTTTTGCATAGAAAAGTGCTATCATGTGTCTAGACCTACACAGTATTAGTAGATGTCAGTAGATGCCAGGAAAACATCACTAACAGGGGTTCAAAATAGCGCCAAAAAAAATCGCCTTGCAGCTTTGCGGCTCGTCGACTATGCTCCGCATGTTAGTAGATGCCAGGAAAACATCATTTACGGGGGTTCAAAATAGCAACGACAAAAATCACGGGGATTTTCCTTTTTATGGGGGGAAGAGCCCCTGTGGAAAAAAAAAATAATTTGAGCCCTGGTTTGATGTCCAAGGTAAACAAGCCCAAAATTTTATAGTATTCTGTATGCATCCTATTCATTTTATTCTCTATTTTTGGCTCGCCTGCGTAGCAAAAAGCGAGACATATGCGCCGCTTTTCCGGTGACGGCGGCGGCGGCGGCGGCCTCAACATCAAAAACTTAACCTAAGGTTAAGTTTTTGATATAATTTTTAAAGTATAAGTTCTTAGTCAATGAAACTTTGACTATAGGGTAATCAAGTATCCCCAAACATGTGAGTAGAATTTCAGATAACAAAGTCAAGGTCAAAGGTCATTTCAGATCAACAGACTTGGACTTTTTTTTTTTTTTTTTTTTGAATGATATTTTATTTCCTTCCTCATAATTTCACATAACAAGAAATTCACATAACAAGAAATTATCAAAATAAGCAATATAAAACAAGATCTTTGATACAAGACACTTCATAAGTTACATCAATCAATGAACATAGAAAAAAAAATTAAAAAATTCTTGCATGTAACAGTGTATAATCAAAATAACAGTAGAGGAAGGTTTAAAGTGTAGATTTATTTTTGTTTTAAATGATATTTTATTTCCTTCCTCATAATTTCACATAACAAGAAATTCACATAACAATAAATTATCAAGATAAGCAATATAAAACAAGATCTTTGATACAAGACATTTCATAAGTTACATCAATCAATGAACATAGAGAAAAAAAAAAGGAAAAAAAAAAGTCTTGCATGTAACAGTGTATAATCAAAATAACAGTAGAGGAAGGTTTAAAGTTACATATTACCATCCTATCACAACACTCTCACACCCCCTCCCCTCTAGCCCACCCACACCACCTTTCACACACATAAACACACATACAAACACACACTGCATGCAACCTGTTCCCTCAACTCACACCACACAAACTCTTAACCCCCCCCCCCCCCCCCTTTTGCCCACCCATCTCATCATACCCCCTTCACGCCGACACACACACTGCATGCAACCTGTTCCGGTTTGTCCACCTGTACACGAGAGAGAATTAATAATACTAATAAATAATAATAATGCCCACATCCATTAAAGTAAAAATGCATCGATTTGTTCCCATTTCTGTAAGTGCATCCCCAGTTTCCCCTTTTTGAAGGCCATTTTGTATTTCTCGTCTCTGTAATTTTTAAGCATATGTACTGTTTTCTGTACAGATGGCAAAGTTCCTTCTTTTCTAGAAATAAAAATGATATACTTTACTAAAAATATGATACAATTTATTACAAATATTCTCGCAGTATTGCCGGATATTCCCATAAAAATGGGTTTCCAATCATCAATGTCAATTTCGATTAAATGTAACTTTTGAATTACCTCCTGCCATAATCTTTTAACTTTAAGACAATCTAAAAATAAATGTTGGTATGTCTCTACTTCTAGTCTACAAAAGGAACAAAAATGGTCTGACTCAAAACCAAATTTAAAGAGCTCTCTTTTCGTATATACAGCCCCTTGTAATTGTTTGTATTGAAACTCTCTATGTTTATTACAAAGCATTGCACATTTCATCCTTGTGAATGTTTCTTTCAACTCCGTCATTCCAAGATCAAATTGACAGTTGCCATCTGTAACATGTAATGTATACTCTTTTTGAAGGTCTTCAGTGAAGTAATCATATAACCGCCTAGATTTTATATCACATAGTTTCTGTAAACGTCCAAATATCATCAATTCTATTTCAAAATTTTCAGTGTCCACTTCCATAAAATCACTTTGTATCCAATCGTTTCTAATTGCTGAAAAGATCTTTTGAATTCTAAGCAAGCTTTTAGTTTCAAAACCCAAATTTAAAAAATGTAAGATCGGTTTTAAATGACCTCTGACAATTATATCTGATGCTTGAAGTATACCTTTCTGAAATAGTTCGACATCAAAAAATGTTTTATTGCTGAGACATATACACTTATTGCTAAATATAATCGGATTATTCTTATTTTCTCCAAAGTGTCTGCATTTATCTAATTCTTGCCATGCCTTCAACATGTCTTTATAAAAAGATGGTATACCCTTCAAGTCCATTTTATTTATATCATAATTACAAAGAAATATAATTCGACCCCCCAGTGATCTGAAAAAGTGGTCAAAGGTTACTTTCCAACCTGAATACTTTTCTCCATAGAGCAACCGTTTGATCCACATTATTCTCTGAGTCTTGATAAATATCTTAAAATTCGTTACTCTGAGTCCCCCAGCGCAGTAATCTTGATATAATATTTTCTGTTTTATTCTGTCTCTCCCTCCCCAAATAAAATTAAAAGAAATCTTTTCGATTTCTTCAAAAATGTTTTGTGGGAATGTCATAAGAGACGAAACATAATTTAGTTTTGAAAATACATATATCTTCAACAATTTAATTTTGCCAAACATCGTTAAATCTCGTTGCTTCCACCAACCGATTAGTCTTTTGATTTTGCTCAAAATTTCCTTATAGTTCAAATCATCTTTTATTTTTATTTGCATAGAAAAGTGCTATCATGTGTCTAGACCTACACAGTATTAGTAGATGTCAGTAGATGCCAGGAAAACATCACTAACAGGGGTTGTAGCATCATCATCAAAAACTTAACCTAAGGTTAAGTTTTTGAATTTTTGATATAATTTTGAAAGTATAAGTCCTTAATCAATGAAACTTGAACTATAGGGTTATCAAGTCTCCCCAATCATGTGAGTAGAATTTCAGGTCACTGAGTTAAGGTCAAAGGTCATTTAAGGTCAATAAACTTAGACTTTGTTGTGGCATCAACATCAAGATTTTCAAAATGCTTTTCCTTGTTATTTTTCAACCGATTTTGATTCTGATTGTTTCATATGATAGGGCTAGGAGGGGGATTTAAAATTTCTACATAGAATTGTGAAATTCATTATCTATGCTAATTTATGCAAATTTATTCTAAATCACAAAAAGGGCTTCTTCTTCATTTCTCAACCGATTTTGATTTGGTTTGCTTTAAATCGTAGAGCTAACTTTGGTACACTAAACTTCTACACAGAATTTTGAAATTGTTCACCATTAATTAATTATGGTAATTTATGCAAATTTATTCCAAAAATAACAAAAATTGCTTCTTTTCCCTCATTTCTTAACCGATTTTGATTTGGTTTGCCTTATCTGGTAGAGCTAAATTTGGAACACTAAACTTCTACACAGAATTGTGAGATTTCGCTCCATTGATTATTTATGGTACTTTATGCAAATGAAATGAAATTATGTCCCTTCCAGGGCATCAAATTTTTATTTTTTGACTAGTTCAAAAGTGTACCACATAAACTTTACGATATTTGTTGTTGCGAGATGCGGATGAGCGCTACGTCATTGACGTTCTGGTTTATCATATTGAATTGCGTTATGCAGGCGAGACCGCCGAGAGCGTTTCCTTTGTTTCCATTTACAATCTGGTTCAAATTCTTACCTGCCCCCCCCCCCCCTCTCTCTCTCTCTCTCCCCTTCTCCTAGATCTCTGACCTTCGAGCCCAGACCCAGTCCCTGGAGAACTCTGTGGAGGAGCTTAGTCGTTTCAAGGAGACAGCCAACGAGCTGGAGGAGGAGAACAAGAGACTAGCCCAGGAGCACGGAGAGGATCAGCAGGTTATCCAACTCCTCGAGATGCAGAAGAATATCCTATCTAAACACCAGGTGAGATACCCCTCCCTCCTCCTCCTCCCCCTCCCCTCCCTCCCCCTCCTTCCCACCTTCCTCCTCCCCTCCCCTCATTCCCCATTCAATCAGACTTCTATCTGTAAATATCAGGTGTGTTCTCTGATGGTATTTTTAACCATTTATGTGCAACTTAGATGATATTTGTGTTTCAAATTGTGTTTCTCATAGGATAGACGTACAAAGGGCTTCTAATTGATAATTTTAATTTTCTGGTATAAAACAATTTTATCTTGATTGATTCATGTTGTTTGTTATAATTTTTAGGTATCATAAAACTATTTTATACAGATGATAGATGCATTGTCATGTTGGAAATCAAGACAGAAATCGGCTATGTAGCATTTTTTTCTCTCTTTTCATTGAACAGAGTATTTTTCTCTTGATTGATGCATGTTGTTGGTTCCATTCAATAATCGTGTCAATGAAGAGGTTTAGAAAATGTCTGCCAATTTTATAGTTCACTGTTGACATATCAATTATTTATGAGTTAATGAATATTCATAGAATAGAGATGGAATATATATATCAATGCTTATTATTTACAAGGGTTGCTCATAATTATCCATTTTCATTTGTTTTTTAATGCAGACTACTGGAGTACCTAAACAGGCAGTGGAGAAGCTTCAGGCTGAAATAGATCATCTGAAAGCAGAACTTGGATTGTCAGAGTAAGTAGCAATAATATTACTGGCTTCTCCTCTCATGTATCAGCATAGCTGCCAACAATTGGGTCATTTCACGTTAAGTGTACACTTTTTGAAAAATGGGGTTTTCCCCATTTTGGCATCTTTTAAACAATTATTATTTTATGTTGGCCATTTTATTTGATGGACCTTATCAACAGCAACCTACAGTTCAATTTTCATAACACTGCAAACATTATTTCTGTTAATTTCAGCATTTTTAGTGCATTTTTAACGGAAAAGGGATTCTCATTTCATAATTTTGATAATGTTCATTGATATGTGTAAAATTTTAATGTTTTAGTGTCAGCACAGCCACTATGTAACATCATAAAACTTATTTGACCAAATTTGACCAATAAATGTGAAAATGATGAATATTTTTGTAAAAGGCATCTTTTCCGTTAAAATTAAAAAACATGTCCTCTCCATAACATTGAGGCCAGCAGCAGTGACTTAAAATGATATATATGGGCCTAAACTCTATTTAAATAATCTTCAGAATGTTTGAAAATGAGGACATGTCTCAAATCAATGAACAAAATATGTGATATATATTTTATTGCTTGGTTAATTTGATGACTTTATTTTCCGTTAAAAGTGTGTCCTCTCCATAACAGGTATTTTCTTCATATATTAAAGCACTGAGGCTTGCACTATCTGTGGCACTGGTATACAATAATAATATGCCTCCATTTAATATCATGAAATGTGATTTTCCATCTACATATCTATAGATGGTCAGTATCTCACACTAATGCAATGTTAAACTGAATGTCCTCTCCATAACAGAGTTACCCATTGTTAACAATGTACAGAAACAATCATTTTTTATAGTATAATCACTTCCTTCATGTAAGAAAACATTGATATGTTGTTCCACTCAGTATAAGAATTCATTAAATATCATGTCAACAGCTATAATTTTATTTTGGTATTGATTTTCATTAATTCCTCTATGTAATTGGGTAATTTCTGAATGCAGAAATATTCTCACAACATAGTCTGATATTAAATACATTTTAAAGTGCAATATTTGTAAGTGTGTAACTGACAAAATCTACTGATCATTGCAATCATTTACCACCCTGGTAGCAATATAATGTATGCCATTAGGCTGTTAAGGAGAGGACACATTTTTTTAACCAGGCACTTCAAGTAGGGAAAACAAATCCTCTGACCTTTGCCCCATATACAGTATCCATCAAAATAAACTATACGTTCGCTGTAACGTTTAGCGCAGTAAACGCAGGTGCGCGTTAAAAGGCCCATTATTGCACTTATCGCACACAGGTGCGATAGCTGCGCCTGGGTCCGATAGGGCTTATTGCACTTATTGCACTTATCGCACCTGCGCCTGGGTCCGATAGGGCTTATTCCTGGCCCTCTTGTTGCACCTCTGCGCTAGCTTCGATAGGGTCTACTAACCTACTAGCGCACCTGCCTTGCCCCTCGAACTGCACTGTTGTATAGAAAGAACGAAGGGAAAACGAAATGGCAGAATTTATGGTACAGCATTAATAAAAGGAAGAAATATCAAATGAAATCGTGAACGGAACGATGATTTTGAATTTCATTCCCCCATTGAAGTACCGTCTTGTTGTCCTTGAGTACTAATATTAATTCACAAGGACCGATTTAGATTTGAGGCGAACGTAATTTTAGGTGAATGTGGGAGAGGACTATTTATACGTCTCACTATTCTGATTGGAATTATCAAACTACAACTACAGTAATTTGTTTTCCCAGGTCCACGATCGAGAGTCCCAGATCCCAGTACAGTATGCACTCATTTGCATACAGCCAATCAGAGCAATACGCTGTCTGTGTGTAGAGCTTCGCACCGTTTCGCATGGTAACCGTTTCGCATCCGAACAATTGTTTATAGAAAAATCAGTTCTCAACAGTTCTCAACCTTTACAAATAAAGTGCGTTCGAGAAAAAACGAAACTTTGAATTGTCGATGTTTTATCATATCTTAATCTCAATTATAATTAATAAATGACACATATTTGTAAAGCTGAGATCCCCTTCTTTCATTTGATTCACATGTTGCAAATTTAACACACGAGCGCTTTAAAACAATTTGAAGAAAGGTTACCAAAAAAAAATCATTTGGCGAACTGTATCTGAATTTCAAAGAGAAAATCACATTTCTAGAAATTTCATTTTCTACCTCTTTATATGAAACCTTAATCAGGAAAAATGAGCCAGGAATAAAAAAAAAGTTCTGTTTGTTTAATTAAATGCTTGCATTTCCATAATGTTATTAAACGAAATCGTTTTCACTTGCTGCAAGCAAGTGCCTTGTTATCTGTGAAGAAAAAAAAGTTGTTAAAGACAATTGTTTTGTTATCTGTTTAAAAAAGAACTGTGTTAAAGACAAGCAAGTGCCTTGTTATCTGTTAAGAAAAAAAAATTGTTAAAGACAAGAAGTGTCTTGTTACTGTTGAGAAATAGAACGGTTTTAAAGACAAGCAAGTAACTTGTTACAGTACCTGTTATTCATTTATCAGTTAGGACTTTCTGATCAGTTATACCAACAATTATGGAAACCTATATTCTCATATTGTTTTTGCAGGAATTTAAAGTAAGATGTTTTTTTTTGCTTATTACTCACTATAAATACTAGTTTAATTGACAATATGCATGGTATCGGGACATTTCCTACCTTATATTGCGTTATCTAACTTGGTATATGAAAATCAAAAATAAAGACTGGTGAATGTATTGATTACAAAAAAAGTAAATTGCATTTAAACATTCAGATGTCACTGTTAAACAAAGTGTCCTCTCCATAACATACAATGTATATCAACGAGTCACTCTTTGAGAGTTTGGATTATAGAAAAAATAAATAATAAGACTTGTATATAAAAACTGGTGTATCAATAGACAATATCAGTATTGTTTTTATTGTAAAATACTGTTTAAATAACATGAAACAATGTATGAATAACAAAACTTTCACGCCATATATTCTGAGATAAAGTTGGAGTTGTAATGATGGTGAATAATTTGAAGTTTATCCTCTCCAATATATGTCACTTGGCTCATATAATGTTCCAATAATCTATTGGCATGTTCTTACAGAAATGTTAGAAATGAATGATGCATAGCAATTTACATATCAACTAATATAATAAGAGTTCATATTGCTAAGATTTGTTGTTAAACAAATGTCCTCTCCAAAACACGTCAATGAATTAAGTTTGGAAGCTCATATTTGATTAAAACTTGCATTCACTTGTTTTTTTTTACACAGCATCAAATAATTTAGACATAAATGCAACACTGTATACCAAATTTGAAGTCTATATAAGAAGAAGGACAAGAAATTCTCATGTCATTAAATAAATTCAACCTCCCCATAATTCAGTTTCCTATAAAATACACTAATTTTATGGCAAAATATGGCTTAAGTGAATAGGAAATAAGTGCATCAACATCTGATAAGTATAAAAAGGCATATAAAAGTACAGAAAACTATGTGTATACCATTTACAGGTATAATAAAGCTGATGGTTCTTTGTTAAACAAAATGTCCTCTCCAAACGCCTATTTTTGTTACTGTATTTCAATCGAATATTTCTATATGTAAACATGGACTTGACGCTCTATAATTTTACACATTTCTGACATATACCCCAAACTTTCAGAATCTGTGCATCTTTTGCTCTAACAACAATTTTCATTTTTGACCCCCAGTGAGAAAAAAAGTGTACACTTAACGTGAAATGACCCAATTCCTACTTTTGGGTCCTGAAACTAATGTTAGGACCATATAAATTATCATTTATGGAGCCATTGAACCAATGCATCATAGGAGAGTATTCATAGTATGATACATATTCAAACCAAACAAAGTTCAATTTTGTAAAATCCTGAATGACTTTGTTTTTGACCCAGGGACAAGATAACGGAGTTGAAGGAGGAGCTATATCGCGAGAGAACGCCCGGTGGCTATCGGTCAGCGAATCGGTCAGCGAGGGCCACACCTGTAGCCTTTGACCGGAGCAGTGACCAGGATGATCATATCAAGAACCTGAAGGAGATGAACAAACTCCTGCAAGAGAAGATTAGCAAGGTAATATTATTTATGAAAACTTTAATGCAACAGGCTTAAAGATAAATGCAATTGCATTGTGAAAGAAACGTTGTGGAATCGATCAGAAAAGGTTGATCATCTAGCATATAAGTCTTGGTGTGTACAGCAAGGTTCTGGAATCATGAAAATGATAAGAAATTTGGCCCAGTCTTGGTAAAGTTACAAGCACTGTACACAGAAAGATCTATATGGGACTACATTTGAAGAGCCTTGCCTTTCAGTGAACATTTTTTATGTGATGTTTTCCACACTTGCATAATAACAATGATAACGGTCTCGAATTATTTTTCACCTCTTCCCAGAACTCAACCTTCTCTTTAAGCTCTTTGACCCCTCACACCTTTGATCATTTATTGCATGTCAGGGACATTACCCCCAGAATGAAATTTTTGAACGGTGCCTTTACTCCTTGTTATTTTTTCATATTCCATTAAAGTTATTAATCTTGGTACAAATTATAGAAAATAATTCTTCCAATATATTATATTCTGAGCATTTCATTGGGGAGGGGGAGGGGGGGCCTGCTAATTGGCCATCCTGCCTATGAATAATGTCCCAACCTCAATTTTTCATCATATTAAATTGCGTAATGCAGGCGAGACCGCCGAGAGCATTTCTCTTGTTTTAATTTTTGAATGCTTTAATATTTTCTTCTCTAAAAAAAACGGTTAAAAAAAAACTTTTTTAAAAAGCTGACCGTAGATTTCAAAATGTTTGCGCCGGTCGCAAAGGGCAATACAACATCTTTTTTTTTTTAGGCCTTATTATTATCATCATCAGGATCATCGTTGTTAGTATCATTATAATGAATATATTATTGTTATAACCCTTCACATCCTCTGTACAGCTTGAGGCCAGTACTCTCCAGCTCTCCCTCCGCGCCAAGTTTGCCGATGACACGGAGGTCAGGAGTCGTGACCTTGACGAGCAGGTCAGGTCAATGAATGACCTCAACCAGATGCTGGGAGAGAAAGTGAGCAGACTTGAGAAGGATAAGGCTGAGCTGATGATCAGGACGCCCAAGGAGGATTGGGTGTCCAAGTTCGACTATGACACGTGAGTTCAACTCCATGCCTATACCCACCGATCTGGTGTAATAACTCGCATGCAGCTTGCCAAAATGAATAGGGGGAAAAAAAGTTTAATTAATTTCAAAATAACAAGTGGTCTATGTAATGTGTAATTGGGTTGTGCAGAAAAAAATATAAGATCAGTCAGTGAATTGGGAAAGATTTGAATGTTTGTGAGTTTGTTACTTTGCTTTTGATTTTCCCTAAGAAAATTGGATCACTCACGATGCAACAAGGGACTTGTTTTGGGAACCCCTTCCCCCGTTTTTATGCCTCTGTTACGAAGTATCCAGAGGCATTATGTTTTTGGGTTGTCCGTCCGTACGTACGTCCATACGTCCCGTTCTCGTGATCGCATTATCTCAAGAACCAACTGATGGATTCCTGCCAAAGTTTGGTCGTGTATGTATCTTGCAGAGCCAATGAGTTGATTAGATTTTGGGGTCACGAGGTCAAAGGTCACATGGCTCATTATGTATGCAAAAATAGCTTGTGATCGCATTATTATTAGAACAGATAGACGGATTACCATGAAACTCAGGACATGTACATGTACAGTATGTATCTTGCTGAGGCAATGAACTGAGTAGATGTTGGGGTCATGAGGTCAAAGATCAAAGGGTCATACATGTATATCAGAAATAGCTTGTAATCACAATATTCTGAGAACCTGTCAATGGATTACAATCGAACTTGAATTTGAAAAATTGCTTCTGTTTTGGTTTGTAAAATTGCTCTATGACGGAGGCATCATTTTCGACTGCGCGCAGTCGAAGTTCCATCTAATTTCTTTTTGCTTTTGTTTTTGTTGCGAATTAGGACACATTTCTTTGAAAATCACTTACAATACTAAAATATGTTCCATGTACGCATTTCGCAAGTAAGATCTGGTGACATTTTTCCTGCTTGTAATTTATTTATTGAAAAGAAGGAAAAGAAGGAGAGGGAGGGGGTCGAACATTTCAAACAGTGAGGAAGGATAAGGAGGAGATACAGGAATTTAAAAATTGATCAATATCAGGCTGTAAATGGATAAGCACCAAACTATTTACAAAACCTTGTTATGTCTTATAATACACCAGCTCGTAGTCTAAGATCATCACACCAGCATCTTCTTAAGATGCCCAAGACACGAGTAGCCTGTGGTTAAAGGGCTTTTTTAGCTGCAGCACCTTCTCTTTGGAATAATTTACCATTTAATTTGAGAATCATAACTTAGAGACCTTTAAATCCAAGCTGAAATCTTGTCTTTTTTAACAATACCTGTACTTGGCACTATGACACTGTGACTCATCCAAACTCTCTCATTCTTTCTATTTTTCTTGTGCGCCTCGGAATAGAATTGTCTAGATAGACGGCGCTATATCAAGGCCTATTATTATTATTATTAATATATTATTGTGGGAATTTCAAAAAGCATAACAAATCTCTCTGCGATGACTTTATCCCCCTAATCATTTAGGATTGAGAAGGATAAGATCAAACTGGAAGCAGACTATGAGATCTTGAAGGCTGAGTATGCTGAGCTTGAGGCCAGACATCAGAAGTTCCTTCAGGACCATCTCTCCAGGACTCTGGACTCCTCAGGTCTAGGACTATCCCTCAGCAACCTGGATCGGAGAGGTAGGTCTAAAGTATTTAGAAGGAAATATAAAGCATTTTTATTATCTAAATATTAGATTCAGTGTTAGGCTCTTTTGTTAGTTTGTTTTTTAGGTTAGTTTCTTCATTTCTTATCTTATTTTGTGTTTCTTTTTTATGTGTTTTTATGCTACATATTATATCTTGTTTTCTTAAAGGGTTGGCCTCTTACAAGGTTTGTTTCCTTTTCGGCCACTACCTTCCTCACTTTTATAATTCATCTTATGTATTGTCATACATTTGTCTGTTTATATATGTATTTTAATCTGTTGATCTCTTGAAGAGAAATAAATGAAACTGAAAGTGGGGCTAGTAAGGAGTTGAAAAAAAATACATTATTTTCCTCTTTTTTTTCCTTTTCTTTTTGAGTCACTAAATCTTCTAAAAAGGGGCTAAAAATGAGTAGAAATGATCTACGTTATCTGCCTTTTACAGTTAAAACGGAAGCTATCATAACATCACCCGTCCAGTATGAAAAACAGTTTCAATTACCCATAGTTTAATGTTAAATGCAATATTTACATTATTTGCGTTTTTTAATTTAAAACTGAAATTTTCATAACGTAAGCCTTTCAGTACGGAAAGCAGTTTCGACCATGCATACTTAATTATTGCATGCAATATTTGCAAGACAAGTGTCATATTTCTCCTTGGAACAGTCCTCATGAACAGGTTTGTGACTTTTAAAGCTAAATATTAAAGAGCATTGTTTGTATCAGTTGCTTTACAGGCCGTTAACATTTTTGCACTAATGAATGACTGAGAAGTGTTTTGCATGGTTGGTTTTAGCTCATTATATAGTAGTTTACCACTTTATGCAGTTTAAAAAAAATTGTTTGTTGGACTAAATTTCCTTCTCTCAATGTCTTTTAGAAATTGGTTTTGATGGGTTTGTTCTGTAATTCTTCTTTTTCTTGTACATAATTTATATGAAAATTTTCCTTATATCTTTCACTCTCTTTTTGTGATTACCCTCTCAAATTTCCCTCCCTATCTCATATTCACCTCCCCCCCCCCCTTTTTTTTTTTTCCTTCTTATTTTTTAAAAATTACAAATACTGTCACCATCCCATTCTCATTCTCTCTGCCTCTCACACTATCTTAATCACTCTCTCTCTCTCTCTCTCTCCCTGCCCCACTTTATACATCCAGATGATTTGGGTGAGCTTCGCAAGCTTCGTCAGGACAACAGCTCACTGGAGAGACAGGTCGAGGTGCTACGGGGTCAGAGCCATCTGACTGAGAACGCCAAGAAGAGGGCCGAAGATCGTTTGCGTAAGAACCTCAGATTTAACTTTGTGACCTAACATGTGATTGCAGGGATTTGCAGGGGTCAAGTGAAGAGTCAACGAGGTCACCTTAACATTTATACACCAGTATTATGACAGCTCAACCAAAGCTAAATTTGTATTTTCTTTTTTTGTTTTACACTTGCTTTGAAACCAATAGATGAAGCAATACCAATGTGTTCTTTTGATACTATTATTTCTGTTATGATTAAATTAAAAATTGTTACAAATGGAATATTCCAAGGAATTGTGCATTATAAAGACATTGGTGATCAATGCAAATCCTGCAACTCTCTTCAAAACTTTGGTGTTCTTGGCATAACTGAGGTGTACTAATTTATCTTAATCCTATACCTCTTACATTAAATTAAGAATTGTTTCAAACGGTATTTACATGAAACACTTGAATTATGTTGAATGAAGTCTTTAAATGCCAGAATAAGTAATCATGATTTAGAAATAAATAGTATAGGAATTAGATTTATCATTTTCAACAAAAATGAATCATTCAGTGTCAGTTAATTTGATATACAAAATCGTCATTATGTAAATAACAGAAAGAGATATGAAGTATTACATGTTTATAGTCATCATAATATAAATAATTTAGAGGCAATTGTAACTCTAAAAGTTTAATAGGAATATTTACCGTCTTCAACATAGTTTTTAACGGATCCTTGCTACTATTTCATACTCATAGCAAACCCCAAACACAATTTGTATATTCATCCCCTACCCCTTCCTCACTCCATCCTTATATGCATGTATATTGCGATGTAATCAATTCTTACTGATTTCATATATATTCATGCATGCCATCATTGCTGGTCACAGTTCCTAATACACCTCAGAACAGTAAGTAAAGACCACATTTGCACCAAGTAACAAAACAAAAAAAAGTATAATCTGCACAGTTTTGGTTTTATACTGATTTTTACTTATATATTTCTTATATATGTATACATAGCACAGGTGGATGGTAAAATGTAAAGTTTGCTTTTAACTTGCAAAATATGTTTTGTGTAGTCATTACATTAGCAAATATTACATATAATTTATTACAGTATAATTTATTCTGAAACAAACTAATTGTCAAGCACACCCTCAAGAATTCAGAAAATGAATTAGCAATAAATGAGCAATCATCAGTGTTATGTAATGTTTGTGTTCCTCTTGCATGCAGTGTTAGTTTGTATTTTTGTGCTGCTAGATTAGGTTGCTTTAAATTTAGTGAATTAGTTAATTCTGCAGCAAAATGTTATAATATTGATCACGAAGTAATTTTTTGTGGTGAGAAGAGGATTTGGCCTGCAATGCCCATCTTGGTATTTCATTGAGCTTGAAGATCCTCACATAACAGTTTTCTGCAGATTTTTTTTTTTTCTCTCTTTAATATCTGCTCTCTAATCTCTCCTTCTTCTCTTCAAGTATATAAAATCTGTCTGTATGTCTCTTTTATCTTTCCTATCACTACACATATCTTTATACTTCTCTGTCTATCTGTCTGTCTGTCTCTCTTTTTCTCTCTCTCTTTCTCTCTCTCTCCATCTCTCTCTCTCTCTCTCTCTCTCATTCTATCTTGCTCTCTCTCTCTCTCTCTCTTTCTCTCTTATTCCATCCCTGATCTCAAACTCCTTTCCTCCTCATTACCGTTTAACATTAGCTATTATTATACAATCCTCTTCTTCTCTGTCCCCCTTCCAGCTCCCAGCCAATTCTCACAATTGCCTGCTTCTTCCTTTATTTTTTGGAAATTCCAGATTCACTTTTAATTTAAAGGCTATGCCCTCTCTCTTTGATTTGTTAAATATTGGATGTGATAAGAAATTTTACTTGTCAAGATTGAACAGATTACAAATAGCCATATGAGGAGATTTTTGTGTGTTTTACCAATGTGCAATGTTAATCCTTTTGAGGTGAGATTTGATACATGAATGAAATCTGAGCTTACTTGAATTCACATGCCTAATAGTTGCATTAGATTGTGACCGATACTTATGATAAAAAAACAATTCTACATCTAGTGACTAAGGCCATATACTGTAAAGGAAAAAGGACATATATTTGCAAAGATGATGAGTATAGGAATGAGGGTTACTAATAATGACATTGATAACAAAACATTACCAGGTAAAATGGAATTCCTTGTTGTCGTGTCCCCCATTGTAAACTTTTTTTTACCATTCCGCTTGATAAATCAAGAAATCCTTTATAGTAATCATTGCTGATTGTCATACTATAGGTAAGAGTGATGATGTTGAAGTGTGAATTGAATGGTGAACATTTATACATGTACATTCAGAGTAAAATCGCTGACATTGGATATAATCGGATTCCGTTCTTTTATTGTGTGATGCAGGTTATTTGGGAATGGATAAACTAGAATTTTACATTAAACAGAACCAGATAAACACGTGGACTGTATGCTAAGTAATTCACTTACATCCCCTCTTAACTCAATTACTACACCATATGCCATGGTGACAACTCCTCTGTAGTCAAGTTCCTACCTTATCACATTTCCTTCCCTTCACCCTGAACCAAACACTCTACCTATACCTAACCATAACTCTAACCTAAAACTCAGTTGCAACCCTAACCCAAACCTATATCTTCGACAAGAAACAGCCTAAAAAAAATACTGCAGTATGATATTTGTTGAGTCACCCAAACTCAATCATGCACGTTATTATTTTTCAATGGCACATCTGTACCAACCAGCTTAAACTCAAACGATGGCAAAACTTTCTTTTCTGCTCTCTTTTTGGAACAAATTTTCAACTTCATGCCTATTAATTTTGTCATTATTTCACTTGCTTATACAGGTCAGATAGAAGGTGAACTGATGGAACTACAAGGAAAGATGTCACAAGAAAGGTAAATATTCTTTTAGGAAACTTTAAAATGTAATATAGAGGGTTTTAGCTGAGACCAAATGGAGGCCTATCAGTAATGGGTGTATTGACCGATGATAGTTTGATTTGTTAGTCAGTTGATTGGTTATATATTGAACTTACACCTGACTGCCAAGGAAGCAAGTATTTGTTTGTTGATTAGCAATATGTGGACCCATGTCTTGAAATCCTACCTTTGGGACTTTGTAACTTTGTAGAGGTCAGCTTAAATCTCAATAATTGTAGTCCTGAGAATTGTATACTGAGAGGAAAACATGAGATAATAAAAGCTCCTCTTTGCATTGGAAACTTCATCAATGCATTAAAAGTATACATTAGGCTTGCGGTTGCAACATGTGAGAGAGCGGGAGGATTGGGGAGACCTGGAAAGGACTCTCGGTAATCTTTCTTTCTTGAGTGTGTGTAGTCCTGAAAAGAACTGTTGGTAGCCTTAAAAAAGAATATCATTCTTGTCTCATAGTTCTAAGGAGAACTATAGCGCCGGTTGGAGAGGATGGGTAGTAAGAGTGGCTCAATGTTTCAAACAGGTTTACTATCCTTTGTCAGCATTACAAGTAGTCCTCTTAAAAAATTATCACATGTACTAATCACAGGGAGCGGAATCGGTACATCAACGACCTGGAGATTGAGACCCTTCTGCGTGCCCAGCTGGACGAACACAAGCAGATTATCAAACAGCTCCAGACGGAGGTCGCTACCAAGAACGTTGCTCTGGAGAATGTGACCTTTGGTATGGAAGACAGGATAGTTGATAAGGCTCGTGAGATGGAAAGGGTCATCAAGGAGAGGGATGAGCATAGTGATGCAAGGAGGAGGCTGGAGCAAGAGAAGCTGGTCCTTGAAATTAAGGTACAATGAAACCTAGTTGGTTGGGCGGAGGGACCATTACGGTTTCAGTGATTAAGTTTGCTTTCTTCTTCCCTGGCCACCATATTTTGCACTCAGAGTAGTGCTACAAAAATTAGTATTTGTATAATTTTTGTCATTCTAATTTTGTAATCACCGTGATTATATTGTTTTATTTCTTGAAAGTGCCGAATAAATAATACAGTACAGTACAATACAATGCAACTACTTGTGTCGAAAGACCACCTGCGTTTTTTCAAGACCACATTTTTCATCTCTAATGAGCATTCTTTATACATGGGTTCATTGTATATGTACACACAGTATTCATAAATTGCTGATGAAAAAATGCATTTAGAATTAGGTGTGTGAATATCTGCAGATTTATTGCCTCTTTTGGGGTTGTCCTATTATTTGTTCATTCATTATAGCACTGATATGATTATCGATTTGATAATTTAAGACTTATTGTAGTGGAATTTGATTGTTTGTCTTTAAATTGCACATAGATGGTTCATGAGATACAACATAGTAGAGGGAGGAGCTCACAAAACAAGTTTTATTGTTTCAGTAGATTTTTATTATATTATACTGTTCTATGTGCAGTTCCATTCTTCTTTGGTGTCCTGACTCCTAAATCTGTTTGCCTGCATCCTTTTCGATGACCAGAAGCTGCTTTTTGAGTAACTACAATTTGAATTGTTTCTAAATGTGAAATAATTTTATTTTCATTGTAGATCAAGGAACAGAAGATGCTCTTGGAGCAGCTGAGAGATGAGAAACCAAGACTTTTGCAGGAGAGACAAGGCGAGATTAGCAGTCTCCAGGAGCAACTCATGAGTGCCAACAAGAACGTCAGGAAAATGGAAAATGATGTCCGAAATCTTGAGGTAGGAATTCTCTCTTTGGTATTTATTTTGTTTTTCTTGGAACAATGAGGAGACAAAGTAGGGTAATAATTGATGAGGAATGATAGTTATGGTTAAGATGGTAAATAAGGTGATGATAATGAGGAATATTGAATAGGTACATGATGATTTGACTTATTTACATAACAAATCAATAATGTGGAGATATCATGGTCTAGTGGACAAGTTACTGGACTGTGGATCAAAAGGTATGTGGTTCAAATTCCAGCCACAGCACTAGCAACCTTTTTGTAAATAAGTTATCTACATTTGCTGGTGTGACACCCTTGTGCAGTAAATGGCTACCTACCTGGTAAGAAAAAGAAATCCAATAATACTTTCAGTGATTGTGAGCAGCCCAGTGGAATAGGTAACAGTTTTTATAACTGTTAAGTACATACGACTGTATGTTCACATTGTGAATGTAGCTGTCGGCAATTATCCTAACTTCCTTGATGAAATTTATAACAAAGATGACTCGTCTCTCTACAGGAGCAACTGTCAGACAAGGATCACCAGCTGCGTAGATTCCAGTTGAGTCAGTCCTCAGAGATCGAGGGTATGCATGAGGAGGCTACCAAGCAGATCAAGGAGCTACAGCTCCAGCTACTCAAGAAGGAGAATGAAGGATCTGAGATGAGGCAGGAGCTCAACAGGAGAGAGGATGAAATGAGACAGGTTCTCCAGGGAAAGACAAAGCAGGAGCTGGAACTGGATCAGGTATAAAATGGTAGATTTGTCAAAGGATGTATTCATTGATTCATTTATGTATTTATTTATTAATCAGGGATGCCAGTTTTTACTCAAAAGCCTGAATTCAGACCCTGGCAAGTTATTTTCAGGCCATAGTTTAGGTGTTTTTTTTTGTATACAAAATAGCTCATTCTAGGTGATTTCAGGCCCTCTGATCAATTCTAACTGGCATCCCTGATTAATCTGTTCATTTACTCATTAAGTTGTTAATTTAATTCGTTTGGTGATTTACATGTATTGATTGATAGGTGTATTACTCTCTTGAATGTGTATTAGAATTGATGGTGTATGATTTGATTGATTTCTCACTTGAAGGCATGTAGTGATTGTTGGAGTTCATATGATTACCAATACAGACACCATCAATCCAGAAATATCATGTAATGTATGCTGTAAGTCCCTCAAAGAGCAATTTGTCAGTTCCCTAAACTGATGTAGTGTTGATTCCGTTGTCCATCTTTCAAACATATTGTAATGCTACAAGAAAAGTGAAGAATGCCTCTGATGTGCACTGTTTAGAAACAGACAGGAAAGAAAACATAACATTTATGGCTGTAGCATCAAACAATTCCCAAAGAGTGTACCATAGTAAGGTATCCGTCTACGAAAGTGACCACCCATCTCACATTTGTATGCCTAGATCAACGGTGAAGCTGGCTGAATAACAGAGTGTCTTACAGTCGATGGCGAGAAATACAAAAGAGAAAATGATCACCTTTCCTTTGTATTGTTTTTCAAATAGTGTTGCCAGTGGTCGGCACATTGATTTAAACAAAAAATGTTGTTACATTCTCTCTAGATCCATGGTTAAGTGGGAAGAAAATTTAGACATAAAGCATTAGTGTGAAACACAACTCAGAAAACAGATGTTACAAGTGGTTATCACACTGAGTAACGGTGTGAAAATTCATTTCATTCGTTCTAGATTCGTGGTGAAGCTGGAAGAACAGTAGAGCATCTGACAAGCATCGTTGAGAAGCAGGAAGGTGAGATCATTAGACTGAGGAGTCAAGTAGAAGATAAGATGGAGGAGCTAAGAAGATTCAGAACAGCACAGGTATGTTGGATTCATTACATAACTAGATGGAACTTTGACTGCGCGCAATCAAAAATGATGCCTCCGCCATAGAGCTATGTTACAAATCAAAACAGAAGAAGTTTAATTGTAGGGGTTCTCAGAATATTGTGATTACCTTGTGACCCTCAAAATCTTATCAATTCATTAGCTCTGCAAGATACATACATGACCCAAGTTTGGCAGTAATCCATCAATTGGTTCTTGAGATAACGTGATCACGAGAACAGGGCGGACGGACAACCAGAAAACATAAAAACTTCTGGCTACTTTGTAGTGGAGGCATAAAAATAATACAATTAATATATTAATACTACAAGACGTAAGGAGCAGCACCATTTGACTATTAATGATTACGCTAAATGAAAATATAAATTGTTATCAAATTTTCTTGATAAAAATATATGAACTTTTTAATGTCAACTTGTCACCAACATGTATACAACCATTCTATGATACAGTTCATAATTGACCCCTCTTCTCCCCCCTCCCCCCCCCCCCCCCCCCTTTACTCGACAGGAGAACGACGTTGAATCGCTGAAGCAAATGCTATCAGACACCAACAAGAAGTATGCCAGATTAAGGGATGAGAAGCAGATGAATGAGACGGAACTCCAACAGAGCGTTACCAGACAGCTCCAGGAACTACGCAAAGAGATGGACAGGAAAGAACAACTCATCAAGAACATGACCGACGAGCTCGAACAAGAGAGGATTCAAAAGCCAAAATTAAAAGTGAGTTCTATTTCAATTGTCAGTGATTTTGGTCGGACCCATCAATTTGAGACTATGGTTAGTTGATTTTGCTTTTGGGTTATGGGAAATGTGGAAGATAAATAAAATTATTCTAAATCCTGAATCCATTTATTTGTGCAACTGTAATACATGGGGTTAAATGTAAAAATACAAAGTACAGTTAACATAATGATTAAAGCATTGGGTATTAAGGGTATATATATTTCTCAATTTAAGTCATGAACAGCATATTGTGAAAGAAACATATTTTCAATAGATAAAACAGAGTAAACTTTAAACTTTCATTTCTAGGATTAAAAGTAGGGTCGCCACCTTAATAATAGAATTTTTAGAATTTGCCCTCTATATAGAATTGTTTCAGAGCACCTGTATGGATCACCATTACACTGATTAATCCTACTTCATTGTCATGGCCTATAATTGTTATAGAGCTTTTCCAAGAACTACATGTACAAGTATAAGCCTGGTCACTGAATTTTGTTACTTTTTTTCCCATTTTGTTTTCAGGAGGCGATGAATGAAGTAGAGCACGAGCTGACGAGTGTCAGGGCGGAGCTAGCTAAGGTCAATGGAACCATAAAGATCAAAGAGACTCAGATACAAGACCAAGATAACCAGCTCAGGGACGCTCATGAAAAGGTAAACAATCCAGCTACGGGGGCGGATCCAGGATTTTTAAAAGGGGGGGGGGGGGGGAACGTGAAATGTTGAACCTTCAGATGCTCTATGGTACATTCTGAGGCATTTTCGAATGAGTAAACTGAACATTTATTTGAATTTGCATGATCGTGAACCTCATATTTTGCACCTTTTCACTGTTTTTTTTTTATATCCTTACAGCATGACAACTTGATGAGAGAAAAGATGGAACTGAAAAGAAAAGTGGAATCAGAACAAGATAATTCGTAAGTGTTGAGTATTCTCCACCGTCTCAAATTTAAAGTCCCACTGTCCTACTTGTAGGTACTTGCTCCCTCTATATAGAAAACGTCCCCAATCGGTGCCTGTTGATCCCCCATGATCCTCTTTTTCTTATGTTAGTTGAGAGCTGGGTTGATGAGATAGCCACCTGTCAGTGACCTCGCTGTGTGGTCTAATCCCTTCTGGCCCAGTAGTATTGACAGTCTTTAATGAACCTTTCATTGATTTCCTGCAGTTATCTTGAGATGTTCGTAATTCTAGTATAAGGAATTTTTGTTGTTGTAAACATAAAAAAGTTCCTCGAATGTTATTAACACAACAGCACCAATGTTTATAGATAATAACTTTTAGATAATAGCTACCACCTAGAATTCTGAGAGGGAGAAGTAGATTATAAAAGAGAAATACCAAGAGAACCCATACAATTATGTTCTGTCTGAATGACTTCTTTTAATGACAGATCATTGTTTTACATTTCGCTGTTTGTCTCTCTTTCCCATTGCCAGTCTGTGTGTGACTGTCTCTGGAGCAAGAGAAATAAAGAGAGATGAGAGAACAATAGTCGATTGATTCATAGGGCTCATTCCCACAGTAGGTTGTAATCTGTACCTCACAAATGACCTGAAGGAAAATGATATGTGAATGGCACTTCTCATTCGTGTGAAGCAGATGTATGTACGAATTGTCATGAGGTGGCTTATCCTTGATCTGAGAAGGAGCCCTTATTGTAACTTCCATGATCCCTTTTTGCCTATTCATCACATCATGAAGAAACTTCTTTCTTTGAATAAATGTATCTCTTCTTTTTTTACTTTTTCTGTAGGAATGATGAGTTGAGAGAGTTGAGGAACAAACTGGATTTCCAGAAGAATGAACTGACTATCCTACAAGATATGAACAGAGCCATGGAAGGAAAGGTATGTTGTTAGATAATTTGTTTGTTTATTCATTTATTTTTTGTTCCAACGAGGGGGCTTTAAGCATGGCTAAAGTGTGGAGCAGGAATAGCAGCTTCCCCCTCCTCCGAATAATAATGAGAAATTTTGTGGGGGACAACTAACATTCTGCCAGTCAGCTCATGTACACAATATGTGTTTTCTTCATTCTGTCAACTTATTGGTAAATTGGAGCCAGAATGGCTCATAACTCATATACAGTTCTTTAACAGTATGTACTTTGGTTCTTGCCCCTCCCTCACCCCCTCACCCCCCTCACCTCCCTTTGCTTGAACTAGCTGGATTTACAAATGGGAAATTGATTGCAGTCTGCTGTTAGGTCATGTAATATAAAAAGAAGTTTGTCATTTTTGAAGCAGTTCCTTAAAGAATGATTTTTTTAAATGGTGAATGCGTGCAATTTAACATCTTCTATTTTGAGTTGAGGCCCAAAGACAATCTAAAGGTACTTGAAGAAGGAAGAAGTAAGGGCAATAATAGGCAATCGATAAGATGTGACGTTTTGATGTACACAGCTGTGATGTCATACTTGATATGTAAGAAAAGGTGTAGGGAGCTTAATTTTTTTATGCCACATCTTTGTTTTTTCCATCAATTTTCTTCTGTAAGAAATATGCCAAAGTTAGATTTAAAGAACCCAATGGGATATTGAAGGTAAGATAGAATGTGACTCTGTCTTCTTGTAGATGTCATGGACATGTCTTCTCTAGAGACTGATTGTGTGAGGTTTCTCTGCCGTACGATTGAATATATGAACAGAGCTGCCAACCATTCCATTTTTAACGGAATTATTCTGTGTTTTTTTCATAAAATACTTCTTTTTTTACTTTTTTTGGTTGCACATACCACACATCATCAACTAATTGCCCTAAAATGTTGATCACTACTTCAATAGAGATTTATGAAGAGTACCAAATTACAAATAGTAAAAGAAAGAAGGAAAAAAAAGTGAAAGGCATAAATATTCTCAAAAGAATAAAACGCTGATAATATCAAAAACACAATAAAAACTACCTACTTGTAAATAAACTATAGGTTCTAATATGGAAATATCAGCAAGAGGAATGGACATTTTGTCATGGAAGTGTGTCGCGTGGTTGGAAGTTTGTTTTAATAAATTCCTTTTTTTGCTTGAAATCCCTCTTTTTTGCCATCAGGTTCCTTTTAGGGGGTTGCACAAGGTTGGCAGCTCTGTATGAAACACTTTGCTGGGACTTTGCTATATTTATTTCTCTCGGGTTTCATGACAATGGTTTCAATGATATTGGGATTTCTTGGCTTCTTGTTATTTCATCCTGGATATTCTTTGTCTGTCCACTATGATTTGAGAGATTGAAGGGATTTCAATCAAGCATTGAGCATGCAATTTGATTTGAATTTTTGTAGATGAGGTCATATGATTAGCTCTTTGTTCTTGTTAGCACTATCAAATGACATTGTGCAGTTGCAGATCTTATGTTCACCTGTGTTTGAGTGCTTTAGGTTGGATGTTCATCTTTACTTTCCACTGGGTTTTTTTTTCCTGTAAATCTGCAACATAATGAATTGCCAACTGAGGTCATTGTGGATAACTTGCATTTTTAAAATTCATTTTGTTTGTTCATTTTACAGTCTGAGGATGGCAATTTGAAAGTAAAGAGGTAAGTCTTTGTTTTGTTTGCCTTGAATTATTTATCATTCCTTCAGGAAGTAATATAAACAAATTAATGATAATGATACAATAACATGTTTTTGTCAGTGCATGACATTTTGTGTCAAATGTAATTGCTTTTAAAGCCCCACTGCACTACTTATAACTACTTGCGCCCTCTATATAGCAAACAATGCCTAATCGGAGACCATTGGTCCCCCATGATCCCCTTCTTCTTATGTTAATTGAGAGCTGATTTGATGAGATAACCACCTGCCACTGACCATGCAGGGAGGTCTAATACCTCCTGGCAAAACTAGTGCAGTGGGGCTTTAAAGCTTCATCAATATATCATTTCCAAATCAGTTAACAGTGTATTCATTGATGTAAAGATACCGAGATTAAACAATAGAAGAAAAAAAAATTATTTGATCTCATTGTGTGACCTTGAGTTATCCTGTAGTGTTTAATTTTGTTTCTTCTCCTTCCCCTCCCACACACACATACCTTGATTGCTCGTATAGGTATGAGGATAAGGCCAAAGGTTTTCAGGAAGAGATTGGTAACCTGAACAGACTGGTGAACAACCTTCAGAACAGAAACAAGCGACTGGAAGAAAGCAAAGATAACCTGATGAAGGATATGGACTCACTCCGGGATGGTAAGAACTTCTAGGAGATATAGTATGTGGAGTCTTGAGTGATGGTGTAATATTGTAGTAGAATTTATTTTTATGCCTCCGTTACGAAGTAGCCGGAGGCATTATGTTTTCTGGTCGTCCGTCCGTCCGTCCGTACGTCCGTCCGTACGTCCGTACGTCCCGTTCTCGTGATCACGTTATCTGAAGAACCGATTGATGGATTCCTGCCAAACTTTGGTCATGTATGTATCTTGCAGAGCCGATGAACTGATTAGATTTTGGGGTCTCGAGGTCAAAGGTCAAAGGTCACAGGGCTCATTATGTATGCAAAAACAGCTCGTGATCGCGTTATCCGAAGAACCGATTGATGGATTCCTGCCAAACTTTGGTCATGTATGTATCTTGCAGAGCCGATGAACTGAATAGATTTTGGGGTCACGAGGTCAAAGGTCACAGGGCTCATTATGTATGCAAAAACTGCTCGTGATCGCGTTATCTCAAGAACCGATTGAAGGATTCCTGCCAAACTTAGGTCATGTATGTTACTTGCGAAGCCGATGAACTGATTAGATTTTGGGGTCATGAGGTCAAGGTCAAAGGTCATGCGGCTCATTATGTATGCAAAAATAGCTTGTGATCGCATTATCATTAGAACAGACTGATGGATTCCTGCCAAACTTAGATCATGTATGCATCTTGCAGAGCCAATGAACTGAGTAGATTCTTTGGTCATAAGGTCAAAGGTCAAAGGTCATGGGCTCATTATGTATGCAAAAATAGCTTGTGAACACATTCTCATTAGAACTGACAGATGGATTACTATTTAACTCAGGACATCTTGCAGAGCCAATGAACTGAGTAGATGTTAGGGTCATGAGGTCAAAGATCAAAGGGTCATATATGTATATGAGAAATTGCTTGTAATCACAATATTCTGAGAACCTGTTAATGGATTACAATTGAACTTGAATTTGAAAAATTTCTTCTGTTTTGGTTTGTAAATTGCTCTATGACGGAGGCATCATTTCGACTGCGCGCAGTCGAAGTTCCATCTAGTTATTTTTAAAACCCCACTGTTCTACTTATAGCTACTTGCGCCCTCTATATAGCAAACAATGCCTTTTTAGCCAGGAGGGATTAGACCTCCCTGCATGGTCACTGACAGGTGGTTAGCTCATCAACTCAGCTCTCAATTGACATAAGAATAAGAGGATCATGGGGGACCAACAGTCACCACGTAGGCATTGTTTGCTTTATATAGGGTGCAAGTAGCTATAAGTAGTGCAGTGGGGCTTTAAATCAAAAGAAATGAAGCATGTCTCTTCATCCTCTCCCCTGCAGAGAAATCCAAGTGCTCCAAGTGCGGTCGCCTGGAGAGCCAATACCAGGAGGTGCTGACGGAGAAGGAGAACCTGGAGGAGGATAACGAGGAGCTCCACAAGGAGGTGGAGAACCTCAACAACCTGCTGACCCTCAAACAGAGAGACAGTGCCAAGGAGAGGTAAGAACGTATTATTAGACAGGATGTCAAATTACTACAGTCAATCCTGGTTTAACGACCACCTGTCTACAAAGACCACATTTTTGGTTTCCCTTAAAAAAAATTCTTATTGAAACATATACTATAGGCACCTGTACATAAAGACCACTTTTCTTGTCTCCCTTGGGTGGTCTTTATAGACAGGATTCACTGTAATAGGTCTAGTGTCGACCCCATTCCTTGTGAGAGTCACGTTCATACATAGGTAATTTCTTGAAGTTTGGCTTCTCATTTTGTAAAGAAAATATAAATGTTGTGGTAGGGATTAATGTGTTTGTCCAGCAATCAAATAAATTGTTTGCTTTTATTGAAAACAATGTAGCAAATGGCACTCACTTCAATTAGGATGAATGGCAAAACTCTCCCCAGTAGAGTGTGAGGTACAGTGTAAGACAAATAATGATGAATTGCAGAATAGAGTTTGAGAGTTTAAAACAACAAGTTTGTAATACTGGTATACACAAGTAACAAGCAGGATAGTCTATGATTTGTTTCTACAATTTTTCTCCAGTACTGTTCATAGTTAAACCCCCATTACACCTCCGTTTAGGCATGCTGTACAAAGTTTAAAGTTAAAGATTTACATTTCTTATGTTTTGTAGAAAGGCAATTTTGTAAAATGTCATTGTAAAAGAGAGATAACGTTGCAGAAATATATGTAATATTTTGTTATTGTCTTGTTTGTTCACCAGTCTAAAGGTAAAGGAGTCGCCCTTAAAGAGAACTCCAAACTCTACCCTCTCCCTGGAACGCTCTCAGACCTCCAGCAGGGCGTCGCCCATCTCATCGACCACGCCCTCACCCAGACCAGGCTCCGGTAGATCGGCCACACCCCAGCAGCTTGCCGCTGCTCTCAAGAGGCTTTCCGTCAAGCAAAGCCCGCAGGGAGGGGCGGCAGCAGGAGGGGGCGAGGACAAACGGGCGCTGTCCCCGGAGCCGAGGGAACGTAAAGGCATCAAGGACCTGGGGAAGGGCAGTGGCTATGAAGATAGGAGGAAGTCACTCAACAGCATGGAGTCTAGGCTACAAGCACTCAGGAGCTCACAGGTAGGTTTGGTTTTGTGTCTACAGGGGGGCGTTTCACAAAACTTGTCATCAGTGACTAATGACAGGTTTTGTTATAAGCTACTGAAATCCTTGCTTCTGATTGGTTATCAGTGGATTTGTCACTGATTTTTGTCATTTGTCATTGAAAAAGGTTTTGTGAAACGGGTCCCTGGTAAAGTACTTGTGTCTGTCACGCTGTGCCGCTCTTGGCCCTCCAACATTTTCACCCTAGTCTCAGCGGCCCAGCAATATAAGCACTTAACCATATCTGGTATTTGTTTACACCTGGGTGGAGAGTGGCAAACATGGATTAATGTCTTGCCACAGCTCATTCGAACCGGGCTGAGATTTGAACTCTGAACCCTGTGATTGATAATCAATTGAATGAACCAGTATAACACGATACTTCCACATTTTAGGCAAACAGGAATTGCTTGAATTTAATTTGTATTATTTTATCAATCATTAGGCCCACAGTGTATTGTATGAAATCTATCTCCATCTGTGCAGTTGTACATGTACACCAATTGACAGTCAGAGAGAAGGAAGGACGTCCTTCTACAATTTACTTAATCAAATCAATTCATAGTAATACAGTTGTGATAATGAAACATGTATGCTGTTAGTGCGTAGTGTATGGGCCATTTTCTCCAAGCAGCCACCATAAAGACACTGAACTGTGAGTGTATTTATTTAGGACAGGAATTAATTGATTGTTGAATTAAGCCCCTTTCCTTCTCCAAATTGACAATACTGGTATTTTTATGTTATTGTTACATTGTTCTAATAAAAAGTCTTGTATTAAAAAAAATATATATCTAGACATGAACCATGTAAGGAAAATAAAATATTGTCAATGTTTACATTGACAAAATAACTGAATCTCTGAGTATGTTGCCAATTTTGAAATTTTATGGCTTATTTCCTTTCTAAAATTCATGGCATGATAGTGGCATCCAATAGAATTTGTTCATTCAACAAAAATGGACACGGGTGTGTGTAGAAGTTCTGGTTTTCTGCTCATGCATCTGGTAAGGTTTTTAACCTATAACCACAAAGTGGGTACAGTTTTCATGAAAGACTATCTGTTCTATTTTCATAGGATAAGACCATCAAGGATATGAAGAAACCAGCTGTGAAACCAGATTTGAATTCGACAGGAGGAGGAGGAGATGGAGGAAAGAAGCAAGCTAGATTTGTCTTGCCATCAAGTAAAAAGTTTGAAAAAACCCTTGGCTCCACAGGAGGCTCATCTAGATCAAAGTAAGTACATTTTGTCTTCTTCTTATTCCCCTCATTTTTGTTCCTTTTAATTCATTCAACTGATGATTTATACTATGGGAACCACTGCTCTGTGGTCAATTTTGTAACAGAATTCCCATCTTCAACCCTGGACCAAACACTATACCTAACCTTAACCCTAAACCTAACTGTAAATCTAATCTAGAACTTGACAGCAACACCATTTCTTTTGAGAAAAAAATTAAGCATGGAGTAAATGTTCAAGTGTTCTGTAAATATATGTACATTTAGTTTATGCACATAAATCAGTAGATGCTGAAACTCCACACTAATAAAGAGTGACATCTCTCTTATTTGATTTTTTTTTTTTCTCTCTTTTTCCCCCAAACACGATAGAATCAATTTAATAACCAACGGAACAATTTTTTTACTATTTTCCTTTTTGTTTGAAATTAATGAAAATAAAAAAGACATAATAGAATAGCGATGCCTGTTGTCAGGAATACGTTATTTGAAATGTGAGCATGTTTGTTTTTGTCACTTTATGATAGATGTATTGATACATAATAATAATAATAATACTCAGTTTTTATACAGTGCTTATTACAATCACTAAGCGCTTCCAAACTTGGAGATTAGTACCCCATGCAATCAAAGAAAAAAAAATTGTGTGTGTGTGGTGCTCTCTTCAAATTTATCAACTTTTAAAGTTGTAAATAAATGTACTTGCTTTTGATAGAGTTAATAAAAAAATCCTCAAGAATATTGTAATTATAATTTTTTTTATTTGTCTTTTTCTTTTTCTTATACAGACTAAACAGCACAAGGTGAAGAAGAATTTTAAATGCTATTCAACCATATGCCTCAACATTTAGTTTCATTCCATTGTTCTAGCCATTGACATGACCTTAAAAACATGGAGAATATTTGCACACTGAAAAGCAACAAAGCAGGCCTTAAATTGTATTGTATTTAAAATTAAAGATCAAATGTTTTATATCATGTTGAGAACAAATGTATAATGTTACAACAATAAACAGAACAATCATGCATGTCTTTCTATCAATTTGATGTAATTTTGTATAATGTCTTTCATTGTTCCGTCTTTCTTTCTTGTATTTTGTCTTTCTGAAACCTATAGGCCTCCAACGGATGATAATGAAGTGTAGAAATAGTAAAGTATTCTTGTTATGTGTGTTGTTCAAAATCCATCATTTTTCTAATACATTCATACCAGCTCATATATGAATAATAATAATAATTGATTATTATGTAAAAGTGCTTTAATACACACCCACATTGTACACATAACTACCCAAATCACACGTCATTGTGTTTATTTTGTTGGGTTGATGTTTTTTAACTAATATCATAAGCTACAGGTACGGCAGAGTGGTGTTAAAACTATGCTAAATAAAGATTGGTAGAGCTGTTAACACATTGCCAAGAATTTTGATACGAGTTACGATTTTACATGCAGCATGATATATATATATAGTGTCATGTGAACAATACACACACACACAGCTCCATGTATGTAAATTATTCATGATCAAATACAAGAGTGGCTTTTACAGCAGTAATTGCACATACTAATACCCAAGTCACAATGATGCGACCGACACCAGACCGACAATAGACAGAACAAAAGAATACTTTACCCGAATCGGAAGGGCTAATCGTTATTAGGTCTAAAGTTGGTTTGGTGTTGTGACTGGGGTTTTAAAGAAGCATGAATCAGAAAAAGTTTGGCAATGGATTTAAATCAAGCAGTGTGGCTTGCAATGTATGTGTACTCATTTACAGTGATTCCTCATTTTTTAAATGATGGGATTATTTTTATCCAATGTGGAAATTTGCTTTGAAACTGAAAGGAAGTATGCATGGTGGTGATATACAGTTAGTACCATTGTATGTCCTCAGTACCATAACTGTATTAGAACACATTCAGTTCACAAATATATCGTCAGCCGGCTGGCAGAAGGGCGTTAGCGCGCGAGCGACTCGAAAACTACTTTTTTAATTATTCACATTTATATTTAAACTGCTTTCCATCCCGAAAATTGGTTTAAAACTTAAAAGACAAATAGAAATGTTAAACATGTAGTTAGAAAACGGCCACAATTTTTTTCCTCGGAAATAAGTCAGTTTTATAAAAGTTTGAGGCTATTTAGTGCTAATGCCCTTTTGCTTAACGCTTCATTTTTTACCTGAAATTCGAGTTAACGCCCTTCTGCCAGCCAGGCGACGATATAAGCCTTGCAACCCTTACCCAGGCATAAACTATGATACAAATTATAATGTTAGATGATAGTGCTTGTTTGGTTATCGCTGAAAATCAAACTATAGAATAAAAATAATTAGGCACATGAATTCAAAATTGTATAGAAATATCTGATAATTCAAGAATTTCAGGACAATATTTCAATATTTTGTAATATGAGTCAGAGATTTTTAACATCTGTATCCCCCCATAGTGAATTTAAGTGCTTTCGGTTTCTAAGAGCATACAACATACAAGTTACAAAATTGTAATCACACGCTAAGAGTGTTTGCAAAGAGTACTAATTGAATTCAATTATATTGCATACTAATACAATCATTATGGGTGCTGCTTGTGTGGAAATGAATATTATATGCCTCATTCTTCAAAAAGAGAATGAAATTCATGTTTTATACCATTTACATGTTTTTGTACCACATACATTATGTCACATTTTTGGAATCCCCACGATTTGTCATGGATATTCCAGTGCACAGTTGCATTTTCTAACATTTTGGGCACATTCACATATTTGGTTCAGTATACTTAAAAAACAAAGATACTCATTTTTATACAGTTTTTATATGACATATCATTTTTTTAATTATCAATGTTTTGTTGGGATAACTTTTCAATGGAAATAAAAATGTTGTTCCCTAACCATTTTTGAACATTCACTAATAATGCAATCGAACTTTTTATATGAAACTCATTTTTATAGTTTGTCAGGTTTTTTATACCACATTTATCAGCTTTTGAATTCCCAATATATATTAAATCTAGATATGCAGCTGTATTTATATCACTCATTTTGTAATTTGTTTTAATTGCATTTGCTAACAGTTTGGTCACATTCACATACAGTGAAATTAGATTAAAAATGACTAAGTTCATTTTATGTCACTGTGCACTGCTAATACCAGATGGTATTGAAGCTGTATGACAAAAAATGCTTATGGCAAAAGAAGACCACATATTAAGGTCTTATGGATAGGGACATTTATTCCCGATGAGTTTTTTTTAATTTCAATTGCTGTTTGTGCTTTAATGTATGTGATTTTAAAAATTTCTTTTTAAAGAGTGAAGAATTTTTCACAATGCAGACAAATAAATTATGCAGAAAAATTCATAATGCAGAAAAATTCAAATTTCTTTATAACTCTATAAATTTGCACCTTTGATTCGAAGCATTTTTCTGTGTATGAATGTTTGTATCAGTTTATAGTTCATGTTGACTCACATGTATTGTATTTGCTGTTTCTCAATCAATGTTGGTTGATTGTCTTTTGAAGTATTTTCTTATATTGTTTTCTTTGTATCAGTAGAGCCTAAAGAACAACAAAAGATAAGAGACAAAATTTATGCAGAACATTTAACTTGAGAGCAAAAATTATGCACATTTTTTTATTAAACAGCTTTTTGCAACTTTCTACTATGCATTATTTTTTTCTCAGAATCTCTCAGAAGAAATTTGTATAGTAAGATTGTATACAGATGTAGCTCATAAGGTGAACATTCATTTAAGGGGTGAACAAATATATTTGTACTTTATATTGAATGGCAAACTAATAATTATGTAGCACATAAAAATTGATTTGTGATGGAACAACGAGAAGTCATGCAGGCATGTGTTTTTTGTTTGGTGATATAAAATGTAATAATTTGACTATTAAGCCTGCTTTTGTTATACAGGAGTTTTCATACATGTAGATGATAGAAGTTGTATTTGTTTGCAAGCATCGATATGTTTTGCTTGAGAATAAGATTTGTTTTTGAAGATTGTCTTTTTATCCCTGTTTAATAGAGCCAGTATGACGACATAACCTTGCCAAATACTTGTTCACTTGCATGACAAAAAACGTTGTAAGCCGTCCCGTAAAGTAGTAAGAATACATGTATACTTGTAGGTGTTAAGGTAATATATCGGCTTTTTATTGACAGACTTTATTATGCAAATGTAATCATTCAAAGAAATATTTATGAGCTAGGTGTATTCATATGATATTGGTCAGAAAACATAGGAATTAGTCAAGATACGTACACTGTCATCTTTAATAGGAGAATTGCAAACATGTTTATAGCATCATAATTTGTTATTTGTCAGCACAATGAAAGTGACATGGACAAAGGTCAAAGGTCATTTACTACTGAGGTGATACAGATGGAAACAGCATTGGAGGCGAAGTTTAAATCCCCAAGTTTAATTCACCAAATCTTCATGCTCCAGTGCTCTCTTACTTTATTTTTATTCTTCTTATTTCCTTTCATAAAAAAAATTGATTTTCTGTGTATCATACATGTATCATTGATATACGGTACGTAATCTGGAGGCTCCAGGTTTTACACAAAGTATATATTGTATTCATTATTTTGTCATATCAAGAAGATTTTTGACAAAGTCCTTCGCAGGACTCAAGTAGTTCTAAGTTTGAACCAGTCTTTAATTAGAAAGCTTCTCCTTAAGTGTAGGAATATAATAAAATACAATAATGATTTACCATTTCATTCAATAAACTTGTCTCACCCTTGATTTTCAAATTTGAAATCCGTCCAAATCAACTACGGGTCTTTCTGCATCACAACAGCTGTGCACTCATTCACCTAATGTAAAATGGCATGTCCATATTACAGTTTTATCATTGATTTATTCCCAGGCATAACAGTATAACGTCGGTGGGGTGACAAAACCTTGTATCTCAATTTTTTGAGATTTTGATTTTTTTTTGCATAATTTTGTAATGGCCTACGACACCACCTGATAAATCCATGGAACACCTCCTGTCTCGGTTTTTTCACAAATTCCACACAAAGGACGGTGTCACAGCACTAAATCTGTTGAGACAGGAAAGGTTTTTTTCGCTCTCCTGAAAGTTCATGATTTTTTAGAAAAAAGGTTTTGTCACCCCACCGACGAAAACCAAATTAAGATTTTAAGAATTAGTGAAATCAGCACCCCATAATTTGAAACATTTGCAAATGTATTTGACTGCTGCTCTTGTCAATATACATGTACATTACAAATGTATTTGGAATCATGTAAAATCATTGCATCAAACTAGTAATGTTCATTACCGTAATCCAATAACGTCTGTTTTTCTAAATGTTATTTACCAATGCAATCTACTTGTACATAGATGTATGTAGCTTCTTTTGTTACTTGGTCTGTGGTACATTAGAAAATTAGCAATGCAAATTAGTAGTTAAATTCCCTTCATTAGCATATCATGTGTCTATCAATTCTATTTGTAGAAGCTCACTGTAATGTTCTTGTATCTTTGATCAAATCTTTATTCTACATTGAATGTGTGCTAAAGGAACAAAGTGTGTAAGTGTCATTTGAATCTGCCATTAGTTTTCAATATGCCTGAACTTTAAGCTGAATCAAAATTTAAAGTATTCATATATCTGTATAAAGGAATGTGTTTAGGAGTAGTTCAATAGGAATGGAAAAAATGCTATTATAGATATGAATGGATTCAGGATTTATGGAGAGGTAATCAGAAATGTTCATTATTCAGAATTATATGAAACTAAATTATTGAATTATACAGTAAATGATCTACATCAAATACTGAGTCTGTGAAGGATGGCGAGAAATTGCTTTCATTATACACAGCTGTAGCAAAGTATGTTTAACTTTGTCATCAGAATAGTGTTGATGTTGTGGGATCTCAAGACAGGGGAGGGGGGGGGCGTTTCACAAAACTTGTCATCAGGGACAAATGACAGTTGTAATAAGCTACTGAAATCCTTGCTTCTGATTGGTTATCAGCAGCTTTGTCACTGATTTTTGTCATTTATCATTGAAAAAATTCTTTGTGAAACGCCCCCCAGGAGGAAATGTTTTCAGTAAGCATCATGCATGTCTCAAGGTCAAGACCTAGTCCAAGATCTAGACCAAGTCCATGTAGCCTTGATGGGAAAAGGATGGAAAATGTTGCTGAGTTGAATAATTCACCAGTACTATGATATTGGGTTTGATCCTGTTGATCAGAAAAGTACAGTCAGCGCTCTGAATGTAAGTTTATGAATTTTTCAATATGTAGGTAACCCTTTTTCTGGCAAAATTACAAATGACAACTCCATGTTGTATGTGAGAGCACTTTTAGAATGTTTCATTTATTAAATAGAATTATTATCTTTTAAAATTTGCAAAAAAGCTTAGGAAAACAGCAGACCAATGTTCCATCGATACCCCCAAAAAATGGAATATTGTCCTATTTATAGAAAAGTAGAAGTGAAATGTCATACATGTATATCTGTGGAGAAACTTTCATTTATAAAATAGTGAATAATCTCTGTATAACAAGTAATCATTCACAGTGGTAGGTTGTTCTTTATTTTCACACCTTTTTTCAAGTACAGGTAATCATTGAAATTTAAGGTTTAGAGAAGAAATGCAATACAAGGTGGACTAATTGTTTGGGACCCCATGTTCTTTATCTTCTGGTGCTCATTTAAAGAAGGGAAAACTATGTGGAGTATTTCATCAAAATCCTTCTAACGGTGTCTAACAATACAGTTTCAATTATTCAAAAACTGGAGGCTGATATTTCATGTAGGTCTTCCAATGTTTAATCAAATGCACATGAAGGGGCACTGAACAAAATGGAGGTCATTTATTTGTAATATTTTGTGGATTGTGTTGTCACTATGTACATGTGCATAACATACAAGGAGAATATATAGGGGAGATATACGATATAGTTAAAATGGAAAAATATTATAGTACTTTGTTCAGATTGTAAGCATGTGTTTTGAATGAAAGTGTGTTTTGGGCTGCAAATTACTGTACCTATGACCAATTTTAAAAAATGACCATTCCATTCTAGTACTAAATTAATCCTTGCTTTTGAATTTAGTATTAATCATTCCATCACAAGATCTTGCTTACAGTTTTTTAGAGGAAAATGTTATTATGATTTTGATTCAACTTGTGTATGATATGTGTGAATATATGAATGCATTCAACAACAAATTATTTCACTGATATAGCTTGAAGACACACATCAGAATAATGCTACTACTTAAGGTTGAGCCAAATTTCAATTAATGTACATGTATAATGCATGTTTCATCATTTCCTATATTGTTTTTCAAACAGTAGCCTGATAACAAACTTCAAGTTACTTTCAAGAAACATTGCCTATATGTTTACTGTGTCAGTTTATTATATATGTGTACATGTAGGTCCTGAAACATTTATTTTGGGGATTTTAACTTTTTTTTAAATACGAGTCTATGTATATATGTATATACATTACCTCACGCTTATTAGCCAATGATGCACTCCCTACTTGTAATGTGATGAATAATCTAGAATTCTGTAGTCTTTTTCTAGAATTGTGAAAGAATTGCATCCCCTTGAAATGACCAAGGATTTGTCCTCTGTACTTGCTGTGTCAATCAGGCGTATATTTGTATTTATTAAACAAAAACAATAACCCATTAAGAGAACTTTGTGTGGATTAGTGGTCTTTTTGTTGTTGTTTTGACAGGGTGATTTTTTTTCTTCAAATTTGTAGTGCAATATCTAGGTAATTAAGCAAAAGAAACACATGATGATAAAACTTTCTGTAAAATTATTATTTGGGTATATTTCCTTCAAGTGCCCACAAAGAAATTAAGTGGAATTTTCTTATGTACTTTCTTTTGAAAAGTGATTTATTTGGTAACTCCCTTCAAGTACCGATCAGAGAAATTCAGTGGAATTTTCTATGTATTTTCTAATATACTTTCTAACTGTTGTACATACAACCACTTTCATCTGTCCTCTCATATCCACTCTTGCTACTATTTCCATTCCTTGGGGAGCTTTCCTTGCTTTATATGCTCTTAAAGGTGTGAATAAACGTTCTATATTTGCAGCACATTCATCCACTCGGATGTTTCACTGAAGACAAAACTTGTAGAATTATCAAAACACCAATGATAAGAAGACTGTAGATCACATTTAATTAAAATGATTTATTCACTCATTCAAAAAAATCTGTACAAATGTCAATCTAAAAAACATATTTCTATTTGAACTACAGTGGGTTAAACAATGGAAATCTGGAATGGTAAAAATGCTATACTTTAAAACAAGTACTCCACTTAAGGCACCCAGAGGTTGGTGCTCGAATTGTTTTCACTTCTATTTACTGTGATCATATTCACAATAAGAGGGGGGGGCAGTGGTACATGTTACTCTCAATGCAGTATTCAAAAAGTTACAAAACAAAGCAAGGATGGGTTTACAAATTGTAACATTTCTTCTAGGCAAGGATAGGATATGGGGGAATTATCTTGATCACAGGTAGTATGTACAAAAACATAATGATTTCAAGAACTGTCAAATGATACACAACTTACACAAGACATTTTTTTTTTAATTGAAAATTGCACGTATTGCTAATGTATAATATGACTCCCTTCATAAGTTCATTCAAACATCTAATGAAAACTTTCTGCATTTTATGCATATTCTTAAACTCATTTAAATGAAGGTATTTACTCTTCAGAGGAAATAAAACTCTTCAATTACAAGTGCATACAAACTGGGTTCTAGGACAACTTTCTCCTTGACTATTACTCTTGGATTACTACCTCCCTCAGAAAGCCTCCCCCCTCCCCTCCCCCCCCCCCCCCCCCTTCATGGAAAGGACCCAGCCTTTTTCTCCTTAAGGGTAGTTATGAGGGGTGGGTTATTACAGGGATAGCTGTATGTGGGTGGCAGTCGAGGTTTAGTCGTCCTCGCCTCATTATTGCAAATTCAAATTCAATAAATACAATTGTAAATTTAATTGGACAGCTATAAATTGGCATCTGGAGTACTGAATTTTAAATCAGAAAATTTGGCAAGTGAGGGAATTACAAAAACGATTTCCCTGATTCTCCTACCCTCTAAATCTGATGAGATCATAAACCTACTACACTCAAACCTGCTTTAATGACCACCTGTCTACAAAGACCACATTTGTGTTTCCCTTGAAAATGGTTTCTCATTATTAAAGGAACCAGTCTACAAAAACCATTTCCCTTGGGCAGTCGCTAAAGACAGGTTTGACTGCAGTTACATAGCTGGATATACACGTACATATTCACAGCAATTAGTAGTCCATGTTTCACTTTTTATTATAATCATTGTTCCTCACAATATATCTTGGAAACTGAAAGTACTCTGTGATTCCTCATCTCCTTTCTAAATCTGACAAACATCAAATGAGGATCAGATACATTCCTGAATATATAAAATTCCACTTCAGTTACTAATCAATGTGATCTAGTGGATAAGTTGCTGGACTGCGGATCACAAGGTTTGCAGTTTGAGTCCCGCGGCAGCACTTATGTCCTTTGGCAAGAATATTAAATCTACATTTGCCACACTTGACCCAGGTGAGGTAAATGAGTACCTGGCAGGAATTATTTCTTGAAATGCTAGAGCACCATTATGGCAGCCATGCTAAAGCTGGGTTAATAGTTGTGGAGCGCCAGGAGTGTCAACTCTGAGAGACACTAGGGCTATACAAGAAACAACTATTATTATCATTCTTATTATTCCTCACCGTACCTACTAAAGTCAAAACTATCCTCTGTGTCCTCTGATGAAAATATATCGGTTACAGTCGATCTACTCGCTATTAAACATCAAATGAATGATAACATGGTACCTTCCTTGATAAATAGTTCCACTAACAGTTGACGATGCTTTCCAATCATCATCATAATTCCTCACTGTACCTTGAGAAATCAAAACTAGCTTCTGTGTCTTCGTCCGAAGATGATATATCAATACCAGAAACTGACCTTCCCTTAGGCCGTTCTTCCTGACTGTCCTCTTTATCTTGGCTACCCTCATCTGAATATTCCTTTCTTAGTTCCAGAGTACTGTCGTCATCCTCCTCATCGTCTAGGTCCTCATGGTGTGCTATACTCGCGGCGCCTGGGTTCCGTCCAGTCCGACCCTGCTGGCCCTTGGTCATCACCAGTTCGTTCTCCTTGCTCTTGAGGAACTTGAAGACGGACTTGAAGCTGGTCCAGGATGTCTCAGCGTGGACCTGGGTGCCGGCAGAGACCTGCTTGCTGTCAAGGGTCCTCTTGGGAGGTCTGGGGGTGTCTAGTGGCTGGATGGACGATACCCAGTTCACAGTGTTCTGAACATGAAGATAATAATAATAATGATAAATATTATAGACATTTCTATAGCCCCGTCTATCTATAAATTCTATTCCGAGGCGCATTAATTATTACCCCGGCTTTAGCCTAGCTACCATTACTAGGGATGTCAGACGCTCGCGCTGCAATCCTGAAATCGAGCCATCAATGTGCGTACGAGCCAACGGTGATTGTAGTCGAAATAAAAACATGCAATCTTTAAAAATTCATTAAAAATCAATATTAGCAGGAAAGAACTAATTGATTAAGAATTACCGTAGATTAAAGTTGTATTCCAATATTGGAAGCATTTTCTTCACAAGTAGAATCGTAGAATCAATCAAAATATGGCAGTAAAGATGAGCTCTAATTCGCACATTGGCCCTTTGCAAGCGTTTGAAAGGCATTGTGGCACCCATGGCACTGCTTTTCTGTGACTCTCTGAAAAACTGCGCATGTTTACATCAAAATCTGGAGGTGATCCTGGGGTCACACAATGCCCAAATTTGGACATGCCATTCATGAAACTTAAGAAAATAATCCATGCGCGTTGACTTTTTCGCCTACCCCATACTTTTAATATATTTGAGCAGTAAAAAAAAGTTCCAATTTATAGCGATCTTTTTCTTATAAAAATGAACTTTTTGCAAAAGTCAATGTTAGTATATTTATAAGTGATATTCAAGCTATCTTTGAGCCAAAAATCTAAGGGAAATTCATTCAGGATCATCTACAGATAATCACAAACTTCCGATGTATACTACCCAAGACTGAACAACCGTAAGTCTTGACACTCGCCCTCAACCCCTGGTGATTCTGTGCTGAACACGTACGGACCGAACGAAATATTTGCAGCTAGAAACTACTTTCCATGGATAAATTGAGAATTTTGATCGACTACAAACGTTGAATATAAGTTTTTCATAATTAAAGACTCCATTATTAAAGCAATAACTCAGTATTTATTATAGAAAAGAAGTTGAAATGTTGAATGTGTGTACGAGTGAAATGCCGGGAGGAAGTATAAATGAAAGAAAAGCGTGATGTTATCATCAAGCCGCAATGGCCACGTGCGCGCACGTGGAAACTTCCATTGTAAGCGCCGGCATGTGGCTCTTCTTCTAAGTGCACAAACTCCCTCTTTAAAAAAGATAAAATGCAAGAAATTATTAAAACAATGTTTCAAGGGAAACTAAACACTGTTTCGAGGGAAATTATGTAGAAATGAGCAATTCTAGTGACTCAGCTGTAATTGTAAATATACAGGTGTTATTCTCCTGATACATTTGTAACATTACAAGAGGTTTTCTGGACATTTACCATATTTGTTTTCCTTTATCAAAAAGCAATTTTACATGTACTTGGAATTGATATATTTTTCCACCATGACTGCCAGAATTTTAATCCAAGTTTACATTGAAATATCATCTTATATTTGTATCGCTGATTATTTGAAAATCTTTACTTGAAAATCAGCGATCCTCCAGATCCTCAAATCGATCCTCAAATTTTATCAGGAAACATTTTTCCTGTGATATATTTTTTTTTTTTAAATCTTTGTTTTTCTTTGTTTTTCTTTGTTTGTTGCCATGGCAACCTTATATTTTAATTTTAAAAATGTTGTGGAAAGATGTCCCTGCCATTATCTTGGAATGCAAAGTGTTTTGAGTAGCAATTTGATCTGGAAAGTAAATACCGGTATATTAATTTTTAAATATTTTCTTATTTTCTTTGTTTTGTTTCCATGGCAACAATATATTTAATTTCAAGGTTTCTCTTAAAAATGTTGATAAAAAGAATATAATGAAGAAAAGTTCTGTTGAAATTTCAATGAGAAACAAGATATATTTTTTGAGATATGGCACATCAAACAATGCTTGCAATGTTGAGGTATGTACTCTTTACTATGTACTTAAATTACACTCGGTGCCATGCTTACATTGTAATTTCCTATGCAAAAACTTCAGGAAATACCCCTAAATAAAAACATTAAAAAATTAATATCTCGAGAATCGATTTATATTTTGACTCCATTTTTTTCTCCATATTGAATGATAAATTGTGTTCTCCAAATACAGTGCAAAATTTTCATGATTTAGTGGACTTCAATTTTTAGTCTAACATCCCTACCATTACAGCGCTCTAGCATTTCAAGGAATTAATTCCTGCCAGATGAAAATAAAATGCGTATTATGGAAAATTTTATGTCTATGTCATTAAAGATTTAACTTGAAATTAGCAAGGATGTATTTTTTAAATAAGCGAGGATGTATTTTTTAAATAGCTACACAAAAATACACTTTTCATTCATTGTTAAAAGGAATTCAAGATTGGGCTTGAAATGTGAGGGTCCACCCCCTCCCCCCCCCCCCCCTTCTATCGGTGAGATATGGGAATCAATTCCATTTCAACAACAAGATCATTGCAACTTTTAACAAGGTGACACAAACCAAAGACATGAGTTTACCTTTGCGAAGAATTTCTTGATGTTATGTGAGATTCCAGGCGTTCCCAAGTGGTGGATGGAATCGGTGAAAGCAATGGCAAATACTTTCTTCAGAAAGGATTGCTCTCTTTTACTTGCCTTGTGGAAAAAAAATGAGGAATAATGTCAGTGTGGTGAATGAAAAATTCAGTTCATGTACAATGCATAACATATATTTAACATGCCTCTAATCACTTCATCGAGCTATTGGGTAATTATCCCGAGATAAGATGCATAATTCTTGAAGGAATTATGCAAGTCAGAAACATTTGTACATGTATTTTACCCATTTTGGGGCTTAAAAGGGAGTGAAACTCCCAAAACATTAGCTGGTAACCTAATGCAAAATTGTGAGCCTGTTTAAAAATCTTGAAACTCCCTTTTACTTGATTATTCAATAAGGAAATTGATTCTCCAAAGTTTTCACATTCCTTGCTAGACGAACTACTATATAGTCTGATTTAAGTCCAACTTACTATATGTTCTGTAACGCTGCCACCCATACTGTGCGCAACGATGGCGACGTGTCTGACAGGGCGACTGGCTACAAACTGATCCCAGACATAGACACCATGCTCGTACGGACTGGAACTTTTCTGGAGAAAAAAAAAAGAATGGAAAGAAGACATGAATTATGAATGGCATAAACATTGAAATGATGGCACTGCATTAATGAAAAAGAAGCATACAATTGACCCTACCAAAAACACAATGTTTAACAGTAGATGGCAACCTACATGTACCTCCCACACTGTGCAGGTCAGCATATGGCCAGATACAATACTGGGGAAGAGGATAAGACAAGGTTTTTTTCCAGCTTCCATAGAGAATGTACAGCAGAGTTAACTAATTCCTGAATTTACTTAACTATTGTTCAGGTTTCATGAACTCCCCCATTGATTCGATGAGATCTATGTATGCACCATAAGAGTAGTTTTATAAAATGCACACATCTATTTTGAGACTGTGGGACGTGTACAACAAGGGAGGAATGAAAAATTCTATGTAAAATGACTTCTAATGAAAGACAATAATATTGGATTATCAACTTGCCCTTTTTTCTACACCTTTAAACCAAACTGAATTGAATTAAGTTGTATTGAACTGACTTGTGAAGGAGGAAAAAAAATTGGATCAATACACTTGCCTTTTTTCTCTACATAAATTTAAGTAAAATGTCATTCAAGGTAAAGTCAACAGTTAACTAGCACCACTGAACCACAGCTTGTTACCAAGAGAAAGAAATAGGTCATAAGAGTCATGAGGCATCTTTGATTGACAGGTTGTATATTACACCGGACATACGCCTGTGAAATTAACACACGCAGGTATGAAATTAACCCAATCAGAATGTGCAATTTACATGTGCAATTTACGATCAGCTTGTAAATTACAGGATGGAAGAAATCTACAAGAAATAACTGAGGAGTTGATTTCTTGGCCAAAGTTTGTAAACAAGAAGGAATGTAATTGACAATATGGGTCAGTGACTGGGCATAGATTAATGCAACATTTGGGATTCAATTTCAGGACATTGAATTTGAATTGAGTTGATTTTTGTACTGTGTTCTTATATTAGATTTTCATCAATTATAACCTATTTTAGTTTGATTTAAATTGTAATTATTTCTTGCTTCTCCATTATTAAAGTTACACGGTACAATATATTTCTTCTTTTTTCATCTAGACAAGGCAAAAGATCCTACATTTTAGAATTATAAAAACAATGGTTTGGTTGAAATAATCTGTTATTCTAGCATTAAAATAAAGATTTTTATGTTCAGCTACAGAATGTTTAAATCTCAGTACTGGGTACTGGATTTAATTTCAAGCTTACATGAGTTTATCAAAAGCCATAATTATGACATCGGTCATAAAATTGTAGCTATGTTTAAGCTTAGCATCAGGTGTAACTTTTAAACAGGAAGGGTTTTACTATTCAAACTTACCCTTATGGTTAGGCTCTTCCCTCTGGAATCCAGACCTCTGTTCTCATTTGTGTTCATGACAAGAACCTCATATCCCTCCTACAGACAACACAATGAAACATTAGAAATAACGATAATTCATTATTAGCAAAAATGAGGAAACAGAGACATAAATGACAAACTCTGCTCTGAGTAAATTGCACTTGAATAGTTGAAAAGTCGAATCTGTTTTAGCAACCAACCACACATTAAACTCACCTGTCTATAAAGACCCCATTTTGTGCCCCCCCCCCCCCCCCCCCCGGCTCATTCTCCTTAAAACATGTTTAAGAAAAACTGTATAAAGACCACCTGTCTATAAAGACTGCTATTTGCATCTCCCTTGAGTGGTCTTTCTTTCCAGCTTTCATTGTATCTCTTTGGCCAGAATTCTCAAAGGAGGTTTAAATTTAACCCATGGTTTAAATCTTAATTTACATAACCCATGGTCTCAAATTAGCACAAAATAAGCTTGACACAGTCAGAGGTTTAATATTAGACGCGCGCAAGGCAATGTACACTTAATTTGCGATCATTTTAAACCATGGGTTATGTAAAAGAGGTTTTAAAACATTGGTTAAATTTCAACTTCATTTGAGAATTCCACATTTGAGTTCCTGTCAATAGAAATCATAGAGTAAAGGACCCGGTTTTCGGCCACTTGTTCAAATCATGAAGCAAATATTATTATTATTTAAACAAAAAAAGAATCCCAGAAAAAAATCACGAATTGCCATGACAATATTCATTTCAATTTTCACTATTTTGGAGCAAGTTATCGGCATAGCGAACCAGTTTTCGGACGCATGTACAAAGTCAATAGGAAGCGCTCGTGCGCGCCGTGCATTTCCGCGCTGATGTATAGCACAAGCGGGCGGAGCAGGTATCCCACGCCGGAGCTCCCGGGTGCTCGCCTGGCCGAAGACAGGCACAGCGGTGATCGGAAGTTGGAATCTGAATTAGACAGACATATTGTGTGTGCGTAGCAGGGTCCAGCTGCATTGATTTAATACATGCGATGAGATACTTTTGAGCTTGCGACCAACACAAAATCGGGCTCTAAATCTGAAAAATACTTGAAATAAAGCTCATTTTATGGTACCCATATTTCTTACATACACGCGTAAGAAACTCGATTACATCGCTAAAATGTGATATTTTAGGATATATTTTCCATTGCAAATGTGGTTCTTCAGTGACTCTGGCATGGTATGGTATGTGTGGGATATGTGATATGCTATTATGAGATGTATTTTAAAGGGATTTTACCATGCATCCAATGGATCGGCCGAAAACTGGAGCAGGCCGATTACCGGCTCCTTTACTCTATAAATAATTTTTTTTTTACAGAAACATTATTTGGTGTTTTTTTACTTACCTGTAGAGCTTTCCTAATATAAGGGAGTTGAGTACCGCTATCAAGGCAATCATTGACAATCAACTTCCTAGCCCACTGGCCCGCTCTAACAGCACCTGCCCCATTGATCAGGACTAGTAGCTTGTCTCTGGTGACCAAGGCATTCTTACTGGCAAATACAAAGCTCCTGGGCTCGTCTTCTTGAAGATCTGTCTGAGAACAAGGAAGAAGAGCAACATGGTTAATATAGGGACTACCTGGGTCCCATTGTCAATAGCCTTAGGCATTCTTTTGGGCAATAACGACGAGGCAATACAAACAGGAAAATAATGTAAATGCCCTCTGAGAAGCAGGTTTCTATCCATTTATTAAATTGTATTGTTTAATTTATGTCTCGTAAATATGTGTCAACAGTTGTGCTAGATTGTTGTTCTTTATCCTACTTTCTTATTTTCTATATTTGTGTATTTAATATGTAATTATTTGATATCTCTTTAATTGTACAGATAGGGCCCCTGGAAGAGAAATTACATCCTTTACTGAAAGGGCCATGCTGTATAAAGAATGAATAAATAAATAAACAATTAAAATATATAATTAATGAATGAAAAAATACATGAATACTTAACTGAATAATAAAATAAACAAATAAACAAATTGAATAGATAAATAGATAAATAAATCAATAAATCAATAAATAAAAATTAAAAATTAAAAAAATATATAAATAAATAAAGATTTTATAAATGAATGTAAACAAGACTCAACACTCACTGGAATGTCTATTCTCTGTAACTTAGTCTCTGTCTCCAGGAGTTTATAGATGTGTTGAGTGAGGATTTTACCCAGTGCCTCATACCTTCGCTGGTTGTACATGGGATTACCTTTCTTGAATTCAAACTCATAAGGCTTCCCTGTGACAGTGTGTCTCAGCTGGCCCTCTGGGGAGAAATAATAATAATAATAATAATAATAATAATACTAACACTAATGACTTGTTCACAGAGGGTAGCCTCATCAGTAGTTTGACCTCCCTGCAAGGTCACTGACAGGTGGTTATCTAATCAAATCAGCTGTCAATTAACATAAGAAAAGGGGGAACATGGGCGACCAACGAGCACCGGTTAGGCATTGTTTGCTATACAGTGCGTCCCAGAAAAAACGAAACCGAGAAGTATCGATGTTCTATCATAACTTAATCACAACTATAATTAATGAATGATACATATTTGGAAAGCTTAGAGTCTCCTCTTTCATGTGATGCTACTCATATAATGCATATTTCACGCATGAGTGATTAAAAGCAATTTGAAGGAAGAAAACCGAAAAGACATTTGGCGGGCGGTATCTGAATTTCGAAGAAAAATTCAAATTTCTAGAAAGTTGAGTTTCTGCCCTTTCATATGACACCTCAATCAGGAAAAATGAGCGAGGAATGACAAAGTTCTGTTTGTTTAAAGTAGTGCTTGCATTTCCATAATTTCATTAAACGAATTCGTTTTCACTGGCTGCCTGCCGTATCAATAAACGAAATGAACAAAAGACTTAACTCCGTTTCGTTGACAATCAGCCGTAGACGAGAGTCTTCATGCATGGCTGATTGTCAACGAAACGGAGTTAAGTCTTTTGTCAAATCTGCTTTTTGCTACGGCAGGCACCCAGTGAAAACGAATTCGTTTGTTAAAATTATGAAAATGTAAGGGCTACTTTAAACAAACAGAACTTTGTTATTCCTGGCTCATTTTTCTTGATTGAGGTATCATATGAAAGAGCAGAAAATGAACTTTCTAGAAATATGAATTTTTCTTTGAAATTCAGATACCGCCCGCCAAATTACTTTTTGGTTTCCTTCCTTCAAATTGCTTTTAATCACTCATGCGTAAAATATGCATCACGTGAGTAGCATCAACTGAAAGAGGAGACTCTAAGCTTTCCAAATATGTATCATTCATTAATTATGGTTGTGATTAAGTTATGATAAAACATCGATACTTCTCGGTTTCGTTTTTTCTGGGACGCACTGTATAGAGGGCGCAAGTAGCTATAAGTAGTGCAGTGGGGCTTTAATACTGTTCTCTATGAGCACCGGCCCTGAAATCATAAGCACATTTAAACCCCCATGCTAATACTCATGTTCCTAAGTGACCCATTTTACCTACATTGCTTCTCTCCAGCCATGGAAGCAGGGAGTTTCAGGACTATACAACTACAGCTGACCTGAGATGGCGCTAGAGAGAATTTTTGCGATAGTGCTTCTAGTACAGTATGGCTTTAAGCCTTATTCCATAGCAAATTAAAATGAAATAGGTAAACATAGTGTGGTTCACGTTTCTCTATCTTATAACACACAGAAATTTGAGTACACTGAGGGTCCTATGTTTTGCACATTGCTTTTGTTCTTACCCCCACCTGCAATTAATTTATACACAAACAAAATGTTTTTGTACCATGAGATATAAGGACACACAGCCATCTTGAAAAGTCTCAAAGCCAGAAAATTGAAATAGATCCCTGTAACGTAGCACTTGTTATAAAAGCTGGTAGGGAAACTTGATAGAATTACCTAGAAACCAGGATCTTTAAGTGCAAGTCAAAAAGCCACATACATGATAGGATTTATGAATTGCTTTTGCAAGCATGTTTTTGTTGTTTTGGGGGTTCTTTTTTGTTTGTTTACTGATCCATAATATTAATGGGTATACCATTTCATTTGAGTTTGCACACTCAAGTTCTGTTCAAACCTATCCTGGTTTTCACCTCTCAAAAGAGGTCACCTGTCTATAGTGGTCATATCGTCGCTGTTTTCACGAAGTGACGGTAGTGAAAACAAATTGCATTCACTTTGCGTGACGATTTTCCTCACTACCGTCACTTCGTGAAAACAAGGACGATATGTACATATATCTGTATATTACCGTTAGCTACTTAGAACAGATTTACATGTATATTGAATGAATTAAAGGGAGAGAGTCGTCAGTTTCCATGTGCAGAAGGCCATAATTCACTCTAATACCATTAAAGTGCGTTCAAGTCTGCACACAGCAAACCTGTATTTAAAATGCTACCTACTTTCATTGAATTGGTACTGGAAGTCCTCTAGGGTTGTAGGGAATTGGTAGGATGATAATGATTGTTCTGTGCGACTCTTCTTCCTCGCAGGCCCTTCTCCATTACCTGCATCCAATAACAAATAATTTGAATGTTTCACTGGTTTTGCAGCATAGTGAAATGTAGTAGCATGGAAAAAGAGACATCAGGAACACAAACTGCATATTTGTTGAAAATCCTAATTTGATCGCACACAGGTAGAACCCCATCAGTAGGATATGGAGCAGGTGAATCCATATACCATCTCAATCAGGCTGGACTTTCATCAGATGAGTATTGAAAAAATTGCCTTTGCAATTTCTGACTCTGGTATCAATAAATAATCATTCAATAAATAATCATTAAGAAATAATCCAACACTATCCAAACATATTTAAACACTTGGAAATGCTGTCAAAATCAAATTGGTTGCATACATGAAGGAAATGCACACTGTAGAAGACATAATCAGACCTCCGCCTGTTGTGAAATTATGGAGTCAAGTGTCCTTATCCAATGCAATAAAATATGTAAAAAATATGTCTCGGCTAGTTTCACTTTCAATTTCTTTAAATGATTTGTCACTTTCAAAGATCAAATACATATAGATGTATTGATATCAATATCATCATTACTGCACATACATGTAAAAAGTGATTGTGTCAGCATAAGAAATTGCAAATTAGAGAGAATTCAATATTCTTCAGGCTTTGTGTGTGTGTGTAGTTTTTTGTTTCTTTGCTCTTGGTTGTTGTTGTTGTTTTGGGGGTTCTTTTTTGTTTGTTTACTGATCCATAATATTAATGGGTATACCATTTCATTTGAGTTTGCACACTCAAGTTCTGTTCAAACCTATCCTGGTTTTCACCTCTCAAAAGAGGTCACCTGTCTATAGTGGTCATATCGTCGCTGTTTTCACGAAGTGACGGTAGTGAAAACAAATTGCATTCACTTTGCGTGACGATTTTCCTCACTACCGTCACTTCGTGAAAACAAGGACGATATGTACATATATATATTGTATTCTCCTTCTAGGCAGATATATATGTATTGAAGGACCGTTCTACAATGTATAACGGCCACCTGTCTACAGTGGACACTGCCCCCCCCCCCTTGGCTGGTCTTTACAGACAGGTTTGACTACATCGATAAGTGGACAAAGAGTCTCTCTTTTTTTAATTTTACATAATTCAATCCATATACATGTGTACTGTATTTTTCAACAGTCTGTTTATTTGATGTTTCCCTGTTCTTTTGTGAATATTAATTTAACAAAAACATGGAGCATAACAGGCAAATAGTATTTGAAGTACTTCTGATGATGAATGAAAATTGATTGATTTATTTTTAAAAAACAATAATCAGTAAGAATTACCTCTATCCATCCGGTTATGTCTGGTGCTCATTGTGTCTGGAGATTCTGGGAGACAACACACTGACGATATCTGTAAAGAAAAATACATTGGAAAAGATCTTTCAAGTACTCTAGGTGAATGCATTACCCTCCTATGTACATTAAAACATTATTTTTAGGTTGATTCTACTTGCACACAAGTTTTTTTTCTTCCATGTGTTTTATACACTTTATGGATATTACATGCACGTTCACACTAGGCCTACTTCACACACATTAATCACTTCTAGGTACATAAGACTAAAAGATAACTTTAGTAATGTGAACAGGCTTTGTAATCAAAGAGAGCATTGACCTTGGAAGCTGTCAAACTAACTTTAGCTTCACTTAATCTATTTAAGGAAACTTTGCCACCTATCTATTTACCTAGCTTGAAGTGAAATGATTTGCACGCCTTTCGTTGGACTCGGGAGGCAGGTGCAACTCCTAAACTTCACCTGGGGAACATCGACTGATCGACTCATTTGGAAAGTGACTGATTGATTGATTGAATGCTCTTTAGTAATTGAGTTCTAGGAAAGCAAAGGGTGTAAACTTCACAGGTTCAACAGTTCTACAAGTCATGAATTTGAAATTCCTATCTGGGGAATGAGACTATTGCTGGGTAATGAGGCCTGCCAACTCCTATATTTGTTTCTCAACAGCGATGCTCTATAAAAAGCTTGTACCGGTACATCAATTCTGGTCATGCAGAGCAAAACCATCTATTCATCTAACTCACTTACAATTCACTTACACGTACGGTACAAGTAATGGATGTTGAGCTGGAAAAAAAGTTTCTTGATCTATTTCACCTGTGAAGTGTATATCACTCTACCTTAGAACTTCAAAGAGAAAAAGATATACACTTGAAAGTTTTAAGAAAACTTGAACTTTTAACATTAACAAAAAGGAATCATTAATATTAGTTTTCAATAAAGAATTAAGCATCATATACAATGAAGCCTAACATCATCTACATACCAGGGTTAAAAGAGGAAACTTTTGATATTCTATAAGATTGTCATCAATAATGTAACCTGTGAACTGATTAATTGACATCTAGCTTTTGAAAAAGGTTGAGGAGTATATTTATGGGGTTCTTTAAAGACTGTCTGTACTAGTTTGGCGAGGAGGGATTTGACCTCATCAACTCAGCTCTCAATAAACATCATAAAAAGAGGATCATGGGGGACCAATGGTCACCGATTAGGCATTGTTTTCTTTATAGAGGGAGCAAGTAGCTACAATTAGTACAGTGGGGCTTTAACAATTTACATGTATATGAAAGTCACAAAAAGCGTTTATGTTCCTTATCAATGATTTGGCTTACCAAGTGCAGAGATGTGATGCAGCAGGCAATGATCATCCACTCATGGATCCTGAACGTTTTTCGTACAGATGCGCTCTGAAAACGAACATTCATTCCCTAATTGTTGATAGAACCATGGACCATGGTAGAACTCAGCCTCTGAAGAAAAAATTGCAAACATACACTATCACTATCAGTAGTTTTAGTACTATTAGAATATTAACCTATAGGACGATCATCAACATGGATTTTGATTTGGCAGGTCCTGTGCTACCCAACTTCTTGAGATTCTTGAAGAATGGACAGCAGAAATTGATAATGGCCAAAGTATTGACTGCATTTAATACAGGAAGGCATTCGACACTGTCCCTCACAAACGTCTCCTTTGTAAGCTACAAGCCAATGGTATTTCAGGACATATCCATGACTGGATAAAGAGGTACAGAGGGTATCAGTTAATGGTAAACAATCACCATAGTGCCCAGTATCCAGCGGAATTCCGAATGAAGTGTTCTTGAGTTGTCCTATTTCTCTGTTTCATTGACGATTTGCCTGAGAATGTAACATCAGGAATTAAACTATTTGCAGACGATACAAAAGTCTATAGTGTTGTGGAAAACAGAAGTGATGCTGAAAGCTTTCAAAAGGATATTCAAGCTGTTTCGACTTTCGAGATGGGCTGAGAAATGGTAATTACATTTCAATGTCTTGAAATGCAAGGTCATTCATTATGGGAGGCGTAACCCGAAATGTGACTGCACCATAGCAAATGCTGGAGATGTTAGCAATAAACCTGTATCCGACTGTGAGAAGGACCTTGGAGTAACTTTTGACTCTGTACCGTACTATCATTCTCAGATCATGTGGCAGATGTAGGACGAAGAGCCAACATCAAGTTGGGTATTATAAAGAGATCCTTTTCAAGCCTAAACAAAAAAGGATGGCTTAAGCTCTACAAGACCATTATCCGGTCAACTCTTAAACATTGTAACTCGGTTTGGTGTCTCATGTTCAAGAAAGACATAGATATTACTGGAAAAGGTGCAGCAAAGAGCCACCCGTCACCTGGAATACCATGAGAGATTGAAAGCCCTCGGGTTAGAGACACTCATTTACCGAAGACAGAGAGCTGAGCTGATTCAAATCTTAAGATTATGAAAGGAATTGACCAGTTGGATATCAACATATTTTTTCACCTAGTCCATGAATCCAGAACCACAGACCACAGTATGAAAGTAAGGAAGCCAAAGTGTAAATCTGTGCTTCTCTGTGCGAAGTTGCAACAACTGGAATTCCTTACCAGACTCAGCAGTCAATGCAATAAGTGTAAACCAGTTCAAATCCATCCTTGGGAAATTCTGGTAGAGCTACCCCCTTAACTTAACTTAAGTACAGTCCATACTAAAGAGATAGCATTACCTCAACATCGATGTAAACATTGAACTCAAAGCTAAGTAAGTAAGTATGAAGGAAGACTTACCATAAAAAAGATAGGGTAGTCAGGGGTAATACTAATATGAGGAAGGGTTACATCGGTATCATTTTATAGAGGCATACAATGGTTAAAAACGCAGGATGGATCCTGCAAGTACTGATGTAGAAGTAGAAGATCATGATGGACAACAGGGAATAATTTTCCTGGTATCGCATCGCAATTTGCTATGCATTTTTGCATGACTGCTATACAAAATATCTTTTGTGTAGCAGTTTTCTTCCATAGAAATGTACAGAATTTCATTTGAAATATTTATCCATCGGCTGAAATTGCTAATCAAAAAATTTGAGGAAAATTATTCCCTGGTCTGGACAATGTCAATGGACAACAAAAGGCAAATGTGATGAAAATTAAGCTTTAAAAACACCAATAATTAATCATGAGACAAAGGATTAATTTCCAAATGAAATTATTACCTAAAGAGAATAAGAAAGGAGGGGTGTAGAAAGAAAGGGGGTGTAGAGAGAAAGAGGGTGTAGAGAGAAAGAGAGAGAGTGAGAGAGATCTAGATCGATGTAGATGAATATTTACACTCAGCAACAACAAAAAGTGTTCTCATAAGAAAAAAGCAACACAGGAGAGATAGCGTGGGACTACATGCTGCAAAGGAGTCCCCCAAAAAATTAGGTTCCACACCGCTAATATTACTAACGCCACATAATCATAAATATAATGCATATAATCACAGTGCTTCAAATATTAAATTTACAATGTTAGTAATAGACTATGGATCTAGTCCGATCAAAGCTTTAAAAACGAATAACATTGACGTGCTTACCTGTTCTGGGCGATTCAGTCATTCGCGTAGTCAGTCAGAGTCCAGTCGACAAGTCGAGTCTAGTCGATCGACGTCAGATGCGAGTGCAGCAGGCGAGGATCCAGGATTTCTTAGGGGGGGCCAAATTTGAAATCAATTTGAAATTAAGTGTGCTGAAATTCGTGCCGACCGATATTTCGCTCAGTGGGGGGGGGAGGGGTGGCATAGTGAGCGCTTTTTTTTTTTTACTCAACACCCACCCCCTCCCCCTCCCCCTTGAGCAAAAAAAAAGTAAAATTCTGGGCAACAATTATTGTTTAAACTTGTTGGGGGGGCCAATGGGGGGGGGGTGCAAGGCCCGCTCGCCCCCCCCCCCCTGGATCCGCGTCTGGAGTGCAGATAGTGTACGTGCTTGTAATGATTATTTCCCTTGGGATAGTGGAGTATCAACTATTGTATAATAATCTAAAAGAGGATGTCATTTAAGACAGACTTTCAAAACAAATTTGTTTGAAGTCGAATATTGATACAACAGATACAACAGAAAACCCAAATTTTGTATTCTTTAATTATCAATATTTGTCTACAAACACTTTTTTTTGTTGGGGGGGGGGGGACCTTTGTATCCGTAAATGAAATCCCTCCTTCACATAAAGTGAAATATTGCCATCAAATCTTTGGCGAATTTGGGGCTCCCGACACTTTGGAGGGGCTTTAAATTTTAGCTGTATACATTCATTAGTATTATTATTATCATTTTAGACTGTTTTCACGTTTAAAAATATTTAGTGACAAGATGCTCGAGACTTAATGAGGTATTGTTAGTGCATTGTGTTTGTTATTCCTAATTGAATTGTGCCAATTCAGAGTATGGTAATCACAAGGATTTATTATTGAACATTAATTCATTCTGGTACTTTTGAAGACTGAAAGAATAAGAATTCAAAATTAGCTGAAGTGTTTCTGTGTACGTTTAATGTATCTATTCAACCAATGTCAATATAGATATAAATATGAAATAATCCAGATAATATCCAGATACAAAAAGGAGCTATGGCTTCGCCATTTTATCGTACATTTCGTTCTTCTTATTTCTTATTTTAGTAACCAAAACTAAATTGTTTCCACATCGTTTCACTTGCACTACGATATATATATTGCATTAATTTTTATTGATATCTTTCTCATCGCGCCATGTGAAATTATCGACGATCTTCTTCATCATAAACGGAACCTATTTTTTACAAGCTTTGCTTTTTATTAGGTTTCGTCATATTTCACTATCAAATAAATATATTCGTCTTCTTGTTTAAAAGCTGTTAAATAACTCGATCAATAACTAAATCTGTAAAATGTATCTAATTTACCCTCGTGTGATTATAATTTAAAAAGTATTGTTTCATATTGTGTATCGTGTGAAGGATGAAAACAATAAACTGATACTGAAACTGAAACTTGTTTCCCAATGGAAAAAAAAAATTGTTTTTCATATTAACAAATTGCAATTTGTACTCAAATTTGTTGGGCATGAATTTCTGGTGTTTTTCTCCTCTTCCAGGAATCACAAAAAAGGCATTATTCTTACCGACACTACCAATCACTCGATGTGATTTTACTAATTTGTTTTGTGAGAAAATCATTGAAAGAAATGTCAAGAAACTTCTTATTTGTAATATATCATTTTATATAGGAATGGTCACACAATGTGTCCCCTTTCAATATTTTCCTATTATTTTTTACAGTTGAACTAGGTTACTGATATATGATTATTTTGCAAACGAGTAATCGTTTGTGCCATGTCTATTGTACTATGGAATTTTATTTTAACTGTTCTGTATAAACGTTATGCTTTTTGATGTAAATATGTTCATAATTATCCTTTACTCATTCTCATTTTCCTCCTATTGCAACTGCGCCTCCGCTCTTGTCCCTCCTTCTCCTAATCATCTTCCTGCTTCTTCTCCTCTTTTTTCATCCTGATTCACCTCCTCATGAATCTCTATTCTCATTATTTCATCATTGTAAATCATCATCATCATCATCATTAAAATCGATACCATCATCACCATCTCCATCATCAACATCATCATCACTTTCATCATCATCATCATCACCAGCTCCATCATCACTTTCATCATCATCATCACTATCATCATGGTCATTATCACCACCGTCATCATCACTTTCATCATCATTATCATCGTCATTATCGCTTTCATCATCACCATCATCATTGTTACCATCTCCATCATCATTTTCATCATCATCATCGCAAACATCATCTTCACTTTCATCATCATCGTCATAATTACCATCTCCATCATCACTTTCATCATCTCCTAATCATCTTCCTGCTTCTTCTCCTCTTTTTTCATCCTGATTCACCTCCTCATGAATCTCTATTCTCATTATTTCATCATTGTAAATCATCATCATCATCATCATTAAAATCGATACCATCATCACCATCTCCATCATCAACATCATCATCACTTTCATCATCATCATCATCACCAGCTCCATCATCACTTTCATCATCATCATTATCAACATCTCCATCATCACTTTCATCATCATCATCACCATCATTACCATCATAATCACCACCATCATCACTTTCATCATCACCATCATCATAGTTACCATCTCCATCATCATTTTCATCATCATCATCGCAAACATCATCTTCACTTTCATCATCATCGTCATAATTACCATCTCCATCATCACTTTCATCATCATCATCATCATAATCACCACCATCATCATCACTTTCATCATCATCGTCATAATTACCATCTCCATCATCACTTTCATCATCACCATCATCATCATAATCACCACCATCATCATCACTTTCATCACCATCATCATCACTTTCATCATCATCAATATCAACGTCATCATCGTCATTATCACCATCTCCATCATCATCACTTTCATCATCATCATCATCAATATCATCGTCATTATCATCATCATCATCATCGTCATTATCACCATCTCCATCATCTCTTCCATCATCATCATCATTATCACCATCTCCATCATCACTTTCATCATCATCATCATCAATATCATCGCCATTATCATCATCATCATCATCGTCATTATCACCATCTCCATCATCTCTTCCATCATCATCATTATCACCATCTCCATCATCATCACTTTCATCATCATCATCATCATCAATATCATTGTCATTATCATCATCGTCATTATCATCATCGTCATCATCATCATCGTCATTATCATCATCATCACTTTCATCATCATCATCATTATCACCATCTCCATCATCACTATCATCATCATCATCGTCATTATCACCACCGTCATCATCACTTTCATCATCGTCATCATCATCATCATCATCAATATCATCGTCATTATCATAATCATCATCATCATCATCATCATTATCACCATCTCCATCATCATCACTTTCATCATCATCATCATCATCATCATCAATATCATCATTATCATCGTCATCATCATCGTCATTATCACCATCTCCATCATCACTTTCATCATCATCATTATCACCATCTCCATCATCACTTTCATCATCACCATCATCATCATCATAATCACCACCATCATCATCATAGTTACCATCTCCATCATCATTTTCATCATCATCATCGCCATTATCATAATCACCACCATCATCATCATCATTGTCATAATTACCATCTCCATCATCACTTTCATCATCATCATCACCATCATCATCATCATAATCACCACCATCATCACTTTCGTCATCATTATCACTTTCATCATCTTCATCGTCACTATCACCATCTCCATCATCACTTTCACAATCATCATCATAATCACCACCATCATTATCACTTTCATCATCATCAGTAGCATCATCATCGTCATTATCTCCATCTCCATCATCACTCTCATCATCATCTTCATCATTATCTCTATCACTATCATCATCATCACTGTCATCATCATTATCAGCAGCAACTCAATCACCAAACACCATTTACTACTAATGGGTCATTCCATGTCAAATCACCCAATGGTTTTAACCCGACCATTTTTGATTTTGATGAAACTTGGTGTACTTGTTAAGTGTGATCTCACAGCACCAAATCCAAAATTTTAGGTCAATCGGGTGAGGGGTTTGGGAGATACGGCCAACCAAATTTTGAGATTTTTTAAAAAATGGGGGTGGCGGGCCTACCTTTGAACCCTTGTATTTCGGGACCTAATGGGTCAATCTTCACAAAATTTGTGTTATTGGAAAGGGTATTCAATAAGGATTCCAAATCTGCCGCCATTCTGAAAATTTGTACATGTTGGGGTACTTTGACCTCTTGACCTAAGATTTGACCTTGAAATTGACCTTGTGGATCACGTAACCTTGACAACATTTTTCATGAAATGCAATCTCTGACATGTTCACTAAAACATATAAAAGTTTCAGAGATATAATATTTTTTGTTTAGGAGCAATAAGGATTGAAAGTATCCATACTTACAGATATTCACAATAAACCCTATTATAATGTATACAATACATGCAATATGCACAGTACAACATACATGTACATCTTCAACATGCTTTTTTGTTCTAGGCATATCCATTCTAAGTTCATATAGGCCTAAAGGGTTAACAGGATGTACGGCTTTAGGCCTCTGAGTCGGTTATAGGATAATTACTCCCCCTGGAAAACTAACCCCCAGGAAATGTCCCCCCCCCCCCGAGGAAAATTACCCCCCGAGGACTATCACACTCATAGGACAATTACCCCCAGAAAATTACCTTCTAGGACAATCTGTCCCCCCCCCGAGGACAATTACCCCCCGGACAATTACACCCTAGGACAATTACCCCCCGGACAATTACCCCCTAGGACAATTACCCCCCCCCCCTTATTCGTTAAAGGGGAAGTCCATCCTGATAATAAGTTTGGTTTAATCAAAGCAGATTTTTTGGGGGGAGGTAATATTATCCTTGGGGGGTAATTTTCCAGGGGGGGGGGTAATTGTCCTCGGGGGGGGGGGGGGAGGATAGATTGTCCTAGGAGGTAATTTTCTGGGGTTAATTGTCCTCCGGGTGTGATAGTCCTCGGGGGTAATTGTCCTCGGGGGGGGGGGGGTAATTATCCTAGAACCGACTCAGAGGCCTAAGTCTTACATCCTGTTAACCCTTTAGGCCTATATGAACTTGTCATTTAATTTCTATTCAAGTACTGCTGACATTTAGAATGGGTATGACTAGAACAAAAAAGCATGTGGAAGATGTATGTTGTACTGTGCATATTGCATGTATATTGTATACATTATAATAGGGTTTATTGTGCATATCTGTAAGTATGGATACTTTCAATCCTTATTGCTCCTAAACAAAAATTATTATATCTCTGAAACTTTTATATGTTTAAGTGAACATGTCAGAGATTGCATTTCATGAAAAATGTTGTCAAGGTTACGTGATCCACAAGGTCAATTTCAAGGTCAAATCTTAGGTCAAGAGGTCAAAGTACCCCAACATGTACGAATTCTCAAAATGGCGGCAGATTTGGAATCCTTATTGAATACCCTTTCCAACAATACAAATTTTGTGAAGATTGACCCATTAGGTCCCGAGATACAAGGGTTCAAAGGTAGGCCCGCCACCCCCATTTTTGCAAATATCTCAAAATTTGGTTGGCCGTATCCCCCAAACCCCTCACCCAATTGACCTAAAATTTTGGATTTGGTGCTGTGAGATCACACTTAACAAGTACACTAAGTTTCATCAAAATCAAAAATGGTCGGGTTCAGATTTTCAGATTTTTTGGGTGATTTGACATGGAATGACCCTAATCTGATATACCGGTACACACTTTATGACACACTAGTACAAATTCAAAGAATAAACCGAAGCTGTTCTGTTTTATCCCTCCACATCAGTTTATTTAATAAATGTTATACATTGCTATATTACAGTACATGATTCTAAATAGCATACTCACAAATAAAATCATTTAGGATAAAGGAATGACGGAAGATAAAAAAGAAATCATTATATAAAAACTCATACATTAACAACATCACAAAAGACAAAATGATTACACATGTTGTATTATAACTGGATTTGGTTAATAAATCATTCTATGACACAGACTATGTTATATAAAAATCATGTATTTTCAATACCTTGCAATTTCTAAATTTTTGTACAAAAGATAACAACATACTCACGATTGTAATAATTTCTAACGTATATTGGAAACATTATACACCAAAAAGAGAATGAAATTCAGTTGTTATATTGGAAATATAACATTTTAAACATGTATTACATTTCCAAATACAAATCAGCAGCTCATGATGATGACATGCAGTAGAAAAATGTTTGTGATAGCATCGCTACTTCTTAAAAAAAAAGTAGTTTAGCTGTAGGCTATACTCACTGTTAATTCAATATAAGAAGGGGTATCCCCTATACAAATTTCAGTACGCTTACACGCGAGCTCGTCAGCGTGCTCGCGAACGAGTTCGTTGACGAGCAAGCAGACGAACTCGCCAGCGAGCTCGTTTCGTTCCAAATATGCAAATTAGCTACGAGCTCGTTGGCATGCTCCAAATATACACGCTCGTCACTGGCCGATAAGCTCATTGGCGAGCTCGTCAACGAGTTCGTCGGCGAGTTCGTCAACGAGTTCGTCGGCGAGTTCGTGAACGAGTTCGTCGACAATCTCGTGGAATGGCTGCAAGCTTAATGGTAAACTGATTGATACTTCATAATCGATATTGGCAATATCGATATTACCAATTAGGTAATACCAATATATATCGATATTACCAATTAGGTATATTCTATTCTCAATTGTATTAACTCCATCACATAGATCATTTGAAGTGTATTCAAGAGTAACATTTAAAGTGACTCAGGCTCGTACACATATATATATACTAAATATGTATATTGTTTCTTGGTTAGTAATCATATAATCAATATCAATCTATCAATCTATTGCTAAAACGTGAATGTAATTGTAAAATGATCAGACAAAATAATCTATTGGTTAATAATGGCAAAAGGAAAATAGAAATCACAAAAATGATGTGCATTGTCTTAATTTGCTTAACAAATCATGATAAATGTATTTTTCTGTCACACGTGTAAAGTAATAATGAATATTCATGAGATGATTGGTTTCAATTGGCCCTATTAGACTTTAATGGGATTTCAATTGGACCAATCTGCCCCATTAGACTTTAAAAGGTTTTCAATTGGTTTTAATTGGACCAATTGAATTCCAACTTCAGGCCAATTTGGGTCCCATTAAAGTATAATGGGGCATAGGCCAATGGGGCCAATGGGCCCAATTGGTCCAATAGGGACAATCTAAGATCACATATTGCACAACAAAAAAGTTTGAAACAGTCCGTTAATTCCTCAGCCTCCTCTTATGTAATAAATTCCTCTTATGGTACCAGTTGAACTTGAAGTAAATTGTTTGGTGTGAAAAGACAATTAACAGTGCTAATTAACGCAGGAATTTACAAGGTCATGGGCTCAGCCTGCAACCTCATATGGTACTGCATGTCCTACAAAATGGCCGCCTATAGCCTCGCTTCAGACTGCATAATTTCCCACTTTTCTGTGGCAGACCTGCCGCAGACTGTTCCTGTGGCATACTGGTATGCGGCAAGTCTGGAGCAAACTTTCGCCCTGCCGCAGATCTGCCGCAGACTGTTCCTGTGGCGTACTAGCTGGTATGCGGCAAGTCTGGAGCAAAGTTTCGCCCTGCCGCAGACCGTTCCTGTGGCATACTAGTATGCGGCAAGTCTGGAGCAAAGTTTCATCCTACCGCAGATCTGCCGCAGACTGTTCCTGTGGCATACTGGTATGCGGCAAGTCTGCAGCAAAATTTCATCCTGCCGCAGATCTGCCGCAGACTGTTCCTGTGGCATACTGGTATGCGGCAAGTCTGCAGCAAAATTTCATCCTGCCGCAGATCTGCCGCAGACTGTTCCTGTGGCATACTAGTACGCGGCAAGCCTCGAGCAAAGTTTCATCCTGCCGCAGATCTGCCGCAGACTGTTCCTGTGGCATAATGGTATGCGGCAAGTCTGCAGCAAAATTTCTTTCTGCCGCATACTTCGGCATACTCTTTGCCGCAGACTAAAAGTCTGCCGCAGAGCTGTGGCAGGTCTGCGGCAGGTCTGCGGCAGGTCTGCGGCATACTTTTCACTTTCCTATGGGGAGTTTACCCCCGAGCTCGCCACGAGCTCCCCAGTTTAACCCGAGCTCGCCATGAACTCCCCCTTTTACCCACGAGCTCGCCACGAGCTCCTCGTTTTACCCACGAGCTCGCCACGAGCTCCCCCTTTTACCAACGAGCTCGTCACGAGCTCCCCAGTTTATACCCGAGCTCGCCACGAGCTCCACCTTTTTACCCACGAGCTCGCCACGAGCTCCCCCTTTACCCCTGAGCTCGTCCACGAGCTCCCCAGTTTACCCGCGAGTTCGCCACGAGCTCGTGACGAACTCGCGCACGAGCTCGCCAACATTAAGTAAGATCGTTACTAGCGTCCTGGAAGCGTGTTACGAGCTTAAAGCCTAAAAAACGATCTTATTAAGCTTACCACGAGCATAATACGAGTTCGCGACGAACTTAAATTTGTATAGGGGATCACCTTCCGGTTCAGGATTTCATTGAATTACATCATAACATACAAATTAGAAACTGGGAAGAAAAAATGACCAAGTCATATATCAGATTTTTAAAAAATCGTTTTGTGTTAAACATATACAGGACTCAGGATAAACAAGTGCCCTTGGCACCACATACCCTAGAATTTCTGATTCAGATCTCCCATTGGTCATGATCTAGTTGCAAGGAAATGAAATACCGGTAACTATAAAAACTTGATTAAAAATGTATAAATATCCATTCAGCATGAGTTTTGGTAGCACACATAATGAGTTCATTGTGTACACATCTAGAGTTGTAAGGTGTTGTTAATAATATCAGCACATTAAATATACCTTTCTAGCATTACACATTTGGTCAAAGACCTGTTCAAACTGTCTCCAGATAAATGTTTTATAAAACAAACAATATGTTAGTATGTTTCAAAAAAGATATACATGAAACATAAGAGATATAAAAAATAATTTAAGCTTTACAAAGTAACATCAAATGATAAATATTAGTATGAAACATGTGAACAGTATATCGTTAACAATTGTTATAAAAATGCATCCTTAAATTCACTTTGGATGGATAAAGATTTGCATAAAAACACAAAACCATGAAATTAAAACATCACAATAAGTAAAAGAAATGTGTTGAGATTGCTAATGCCTGACATAGTAGCAACTTTGATAGCATCAATGGAATTTTTAGAGGGAGCAAAAATTGCAAAATACATGTCAGGATAAGTTCAGATCAGACAAGAAATATAACCAAATATTCCATTTCTAAGGGTGATTTCAATTATTACAAGGAGGCCAATTTATAATGTAGTACCTCAAGATGTAGGAACCAAATGGCTGTAAGTCCATGAGCTTTGTATAAGCACTAGCTGTTATGGAACACTCATGAAATTCTTAGGAATGAATTAGGGCAACCATTATTCCCACTTAAACTCGGTCACATCACAGAATGTAAACTCTACTACCTAGGTGTATACAACTACAGCTAGGGCTGCGTAATTACTCATGATTAAGAATTAGATGTAGAAACTACTTAACCCATCGACAACTGATTTCTATCAATCCCATTGGCTTTAATGTAGGAGCAACCTGGTTCCAGTAGCTAGTGGGTTAATATACCTTACATGATATAAAAACAGTTTTTGAAAGTACAGTAGTACAATATAAAATCTTACATACACACACAAAGAAATAATGATTATTATGATGTACAATCGGTACAGTATATGATCATTTTAAAAAAGCACCAAGTTGAACCAACAGCATTGCAAACACTTTCAAAAAATCATCCTTAGGCAATTCCCTGTCTATCATATATCGTAATGTGCGAACGCTAAAATGATATAATACACAATCCAAACTAGATTGTTACTTTAGGATACACAATTGGGTATGGAAATTGGCCTCAGATTGATTTCTTGAAAATCTTTATGATCGTGTTAAGCAATCATTACATAAAGATTGTTAATGAACATACATGTATTGTCTGCACGGAGAAACAGAAAGGCATTAAACCTGTATATAAACTAATATCAGTTAAGGCCCTTCTGTGTCTCATCAGATGATCTATGTATGCACACATTATATAATAAAGCAAAGAGCACCTAGATAATCTTACACACATGTTCTGAGTATCAATGGGTGATGTCCCACTGATAGGATGTAAAAATAGTAGGTTCCTTAAATCATACTTGTCCATGACTCTATATGTCCATGCAGCTTGGAGCAGTAAAAGTTTAAACTGTAAAAAAATGAGGAACATTGAATTTAAATAGAGGGCAGCAAAAGGCGATGAAATGTCAATTCTTCCTAGTTTAAAATGAAGCCAGCAAAATCTATGCAGGCAATGATAACATTGAAAACATCAACATTATTTTGGTGACGGAAGACCAGATATATCATACTTGATTCTGCATTTACGTTGAACATTTTCCATAAAGAGAGACAAATTCGCACCAACATGTCTGAGAGCCAGAAAGATGCTAACTTGAAATCTGTGTTTTTTACACAAGGTTAATGCCCTTTTGGCTCTAAGAGATCGAAACTGAAATTCTATGGAGGGAAGCAGAACTTTCAACCTTGGCTTCCATTATTCTAACCCTGATCAATATTGTATGGGAGTTGAATGGTAAAGAATGACTTGGGAAGGTCTCTGTTTATAAAAGGGCGACTAAAAAAGCTGTCAAGTGAGAGAGAAAAGGGGTATGGTTGCTATTTATCTAGCATTCACATTTATTACTCTGAGATCAATATTGTATGTGAGTTAATGGTAAAGAATGACTCGGGAAGATCTCTATTTACGAAGGGGTGACTCAAAAAGCTGTCAAGTGGGAAAAAATATTTTTACTATTTTTCAAACATATTGTTTTGCTGAAAAATGATGTAACAAGGGATTGCTCTCAAATACAGATTAGGTGCCAGTCTTGTTGGATTAATTATAAGAAAAAATAAAAAAAAATATTTAAGTTTGATTCTGATGTGATTTAGATGCAAACTCTTTCTAGATGAATATGAGTTAATGCCCTTATAACACTCAGCTGACTATAGATTCTATGACCAAATTGTCAGGTTCATATGAGAATTTTACCCACATTTATGTTGAGAGACAGAAGGACATTGACAAATAAGAGTTTACATTAGTGTTAAGACCTTTCTGTTTCTCACCAGATCTAAGTATCTTCATTGGGTAAGCCTATTAGGTAGACATTAAGAGTCAAAAGGACACATGAAATAAAGATATCTTAAACTGTATTTATAACACCTTACTAAGCTAGTTGTCATCTAGTTACATACATGTAGTTAGTTGACTAGGCTGAGTAAGGGTTTAATGAATATGGGCCCTGAACTACAAAACAGAATAAACTTAACTCCGAAAGTAGCATAATTTACATTACAGTGTGTGCACAGACCCAATGTCTAAAACCTTCTATCTACATTATTTCTATCTACCTACCTATATATCTTGGAAGGATTCCAAGATTCCAGGTACCTTGATATTTAATAAAAAATGATATACTGCCCTAGCCCCTTGAAGAAAGCGTAATCTTTGTTTTGTAATACCTTATTTTGAAGCTTTAACAGGCATTACTTTGGACTGGAGTCATTTCTCTCGGCGTAGTGAGAAAAAAAATCCTTCCTAATGTTTTATTCATGTAGCGCTATTGTGGTGCCTAGATTTAACAAATGAGGCAAACAAAATTGCTTGTCTCTCCCTGATGATGGTAAACACTGAAAGGGTATATCATAGAATTGAAAAGTACAGATTGCGCATCAGTGCACGGCTAAACACGGTTACTCTTTTTCGGTGTGTGAGAATATTTTTGATGAGAGGATGGAGAGGAGATTCCATCATGCCTGATCAATGGAAAGTCTGATGATGTTTTCATTTTAAGGCACATCATTTACCCGGTATATAAAGATGTAAGTGCTTTATTTTGTTTAAGATGCCAATACATCCCACTCCTGACATTTTATATAGAATTTCTTCCTCCCGCGGTCCACCTTGCCTTTACTCTGCCTTCTTCTCATAGAGCATTATCTGAGTGTGTACATAGGCAAGATCCTCTCAGAGTTTATATCCAGAGTAGCAACATGAATGAAAAATGAGGGTTCAATATTTGAACATCGACAAGTGAAACAAGAGTGTATTGGCACTTCAAAGTGTCAAATGTACTCCATAAAGTGTCATAAAACCCTCTTTATGACATCAATAAAAAGATGAAACAATCCATTGGTATAATAAATCTAATATTTTCCAAAAGGGAAATACTTTATGCACTTATAATTGTTATGACTCCTTGTCCTGTTTCCAGCTGTAAATCATAAATTCCATTTAAACTTGCTTCTGGGAATTTTGTTTCAATAAAACCTGCACTATTAAAATTGACACAAAATTATGTTCCTGGTTATATATATTTTCACTTCTTGTCCCCTTACTGCTATAAATCATTATTTCATGAGTGTCTTTATAACATACCCAGATGTTTGAAGTGATTGAAAGTCCACAATAAAACTATGTGATGTACAAAATTGATGGTATGTAACCAGGAGATCAAAATGCACTTTTCAAACTCTGACTTGAACGTTCCCATGGTGATAACAATTTCAAGGTCTCAAGTAGCATTATTTCAGATAATCTACTTCTTGTTGGAGCAGAATAGCAGTAGAAGAAAATATCAGTATGGCCAATTTGAGGAGAAAATAGGGAGCAGATTAGTTGTAGAGGAAAATATCGATATCGCCAATTTGAGGGGAAAATAATCATCTAGCCCTTCAAAAAGATTAATCCCCTCATAGATGGTTTAGTATGATAAACTGCATTGTTATGAAAGATGAGTGATTCCCTTGAAACCTGTACAATTAAATCAGATATACGCTGCAATAGTCTCATATCTACCCAAGATCAGGAAAATGAAATCGGATGATCAGAGGGCAATTTTCATGTCTCCACAATGCTGAAAAAAGCTGAAGGCTAAGGCAACAGATACAGGACTACTGGTATTGCTAGGTATTACGGTTTCCTCGAAAATATAAATACCAAATGCAAATGATCATAGTTCTCCTTTTCTCTTGATTTCTTTCTAATCATTGCAAGAGAAAATGGAATAATAGATGCATAATGCATCATTAGGGGCGAAGCATGATACCCGCGTCAATCTGACAAAGTCCTACATAATTATCACATGCATAGAGCAAGAAGGGAGCTAACTCACATACTCTAACACAGAGTTAATGTCCTTCTGGCTCTGTACAGACAATATGTCAATGGACGCTAAATCCTACGTAAACATAAGGCATGCATGATTGCAAATGCTTGTTTTTTAGAAGGATAAGGTATTAGATAGGAGCTCGCCCATTTAGGCACCGGATAATTCCTTCGGCAAACCTGATTAATCCCGCCATTATGGATCTAGCAGGGAATAATTAGCCTCTAATGTGGTAGATACCCTAGCATATATAATCTGAGTGATGATAAGTATGTAGATTTGCTCTTCCCTTCCCCTACCCTAATACTCTTAAAGAGAATGGTGAACCCTGGTAAAAATGAGATTTGGGGGGGGGGGGGAGATTACATTATTTCAATTCCAAAGTGGAAGAATATCCTAGCAGTTATGTCACGTGAAACATATTGCTCTTAAATGCCTCAACATTCCAAATATGGAGATGAAAATAACAATTTAAGCTTTGGGCCACATTTTAATGCCACATGTCTGTTCAGTCCTATGTATCCACATCTGCATGTAGAGCTTCAAAGATTTTTTGTTTTCAAATTCAAATTCAAATTTGATATCAACCGATTGTCACAACTACAAGAAGACAAGAATTCTTGTCTCGACCTTCCTAATTACTTTTACACCGTTTCTTTCAAAACATAAATCGTGTGACCAGTACTAAAGAAACAAGAAAAGGAGGGAAGGAAGCAGAAGCAAGTTGAGCGACCAGTAGCATGATGCCATCCCCATCTTCCTGACATTATAAGTGGGAACTGTCTCACGCTCGCTATTAGCACGTGACGTGTTTATATCCCCCAGGCCACGTCTCGTAAAAATTCATGCAAGTTTAGGATGGCTGCCACTGTTTATACACAAAAGCACCTCTTAATATCTTCACCCCCTCCAGCTCGTCTCCCCCTCGTTGTCGCACGCAGCCATCAAGGGGTTCTAACTCGGCCTTGTATATTTATTGCATCTCAAATTTTAATGATAGTGGATACGCCTGCTTCAGATGATTCAATCTCAAACCACACTGATGAAAAGCCAACAACATGAGATAAACACACATGAATGTAGCAGCAGCAGCAAAGGCAATGTAAACATAAATTTCAAAGACTATTTCAAAGATGTACACATGAAAGTTCTCCATAAACATTCATTATACTTTGGATAGGAAATAAATATCTATTTGGTTTGCCTACAGTTTCAAATGCTGAATGAACTTCAAATTAGTTTTTTAATTTTCTAGATTTTTATTTTTAGAAACCTCAAGAGCAACAAAACACAATTTTACAGCTATATATATTTTCATTCTTGATTTTGGGGTTAAAAAATAATTCTAACATGATTCCTTGGCAGGAAGCATTGTAACAGCATTTAAGTAATGATAATTAAAATATCAATTGGAATTCAATGGATTCCCTTTGGTGGATAATTTAAAGCTGAAATACTTTCCATAAAAGATATTCTATAACGGATGTCCATATTGCATATTTTATTCATACTTGCCTCTATGCATAATTTGCATCTCTACGAGAGATTATTTAGAGAATAGAAACCATTTTTCTTTGCCATATGTGAAAAAAAGAGATCTGTGTTGATTAATGAGAGGGTAGAGACAGAGAGAGAGAGAGAGAGAGAAATGATGTTAAATTAAAGGTAATGTGTCCCATTTGCAGGCCAAAAAAATGAAAAGAATATGAAATTAAATCTTTAATATAGCCCAGCTAGTGTAGTTACCCTGCTTTGTTGCGATAGATCATACACAATATGCATGTCTATGTATGACGGCGATAACAATAACGTTGACACCTACATGTATCTATGCAGAGTGTGGCCAAATGCAAGACCTGTAATGTTTATGAATGCATGACATAACAACGTATCCCCCGTTCCTGATTCCCGCTCTCTGGTATTTGACACGTTCAGTGCTCTGACTGTCACTCTGCCTCAACAATTTTTACATGGGCAACAACAAACGTCTGCAAAGCATGACAGATGGTTTTCAGGGAGTTGCCAACTTTCTGGCTTGATCAAACAATTGAAGGCCGGGGGTGTTCAAGCGTGCCCGAATCTAGCTGATCTCTCTAACAGTACGTCTACTCCACTGCATAGACTGATCGCTTTTGAAGATGGTACATGCGAGTACCTGTATCAGGAGGGTGACTAGCTGCTACGGTAGCTAGCTACATGCTATGAAGCTAACTCACTGCATGGGAATCTCTACAATGTAGGCATATGAATCTTACAAGTAAATAACAAAGTTTTTTAATAAAGTAGCAGGTTATAATGGGAAAGGCTCTTAGGATTAGATTCAAGGTATTCACTTCTACTATCATTTTGTAGCAATTAAAACTAGTAGCAAAGAAATCTTACAATTTTTGTCAAATTAATTTTATATGTCATCATCTATAAAAAAAATTTAAAAAAAGTTCATGACTTACAGAGTCATGGGGATTTATTTTCTAACTGAGGTCCATCAAGCAGTAGAATATGGGAAGACAGAAGCTGACCAACTTTTTCTTATTATCAAATTATGAAGGTATATCTATTGAAAATATGCTGAAGCCAAGCAGCTGAATTGCACAAATCTTTACAAAAACAAGACAATAAATAGACCAAAAATAGACAAACTGCTCACCCCCACTTATGTAATAATGCATCCTCTCCACATTAAGTATCTCCTGAATAAAAGATATACCGGTAGTAGAAACCAACCTTCATACCATTCAAATCAACATCAGTTGTGTAAGTCTACAAATCAGGCTTTTAAAACTACCCTGTATATAAAAATCAATGTGGTTTAAAAGATGATGATGGAAATAGCACAACTCAAAACAGTATAATTTTCATGCAAAAACACCTCCTAGTTTTTATGGTAAAAACTATGTGAGACATTACAATGGTTTAAAATTGAAAAGCTTAAAAGGGGCGTAGTCGACTGTTTGGAACCAGAAGGGCGTTATCTCATGTACTTTAACACAAAGTTTATTCCCTTTTTGTTTGAAGATGTGAAATTACTGTAAATTAAATTCTACACTTTATGAGAGTGCTTTATTGAGTTTACTCTCAATTTTCTTTTACCGTTGATTACAGTGAAATGTCTGTATTTCAAATTAATCTCTTACAAAGGTAAAGATACATTATTATCTAATATAGGAAACAATTATTTATCCCACACAAACTAAGCTAGCTAAATTGGGTGTCTTAATTTAGGGCTTCTTAAGCAGGAGGTAAAATGCAGGGAAACTCAGGGTAACCGCATCTGATGCCAGACATGCACCGATTGTCTCCCCATCGCATCTCGTTTATAATTCCTTCAATAATTTTCTTGGTCGGCTGGTAAACTCATTGGGCAGACTGGTCCCCATTGTTTATGTCTAAGCAACCCCCAAATGGGTTTCTGTTGAAATCCGCCCTCTGAATAATGGAAGCGGCATCTAAAATAGTAATTAGACTGGCCAGGAATACTGCGAGCGCAGGTAGGATAGAGAGGCTTGCCAGGGGAGGGCACTTTGCTAGAGGGTTGGGGGAGGTAGATGATTGAATCTTGTAGATGTAATTGTCAGGCATATTAGAAATGTTTTTCACAAAATGCTTTCACAAAATTGTCAAAAAGAAGAAAGAAGAAATTTTTAATGAAAATCCCATATATTCCAAATTGCATTGCAAAAATATTTTATACATAAATGAAGAAATCTTGCTTTCATGAACGTAATTTCAAATCATTCAGCATGAGAAATAACTTTCACAACTTTGACAATGCAGCATGATGTTTTTTCAAATCTTAGGATACTTGCTTTTAGTCATTTCAAGCATGATTCTTCAACGTGTTTAACTATAAAATTTATAAATAAAATAATGTTCTTTGGACCTCAAATATTCTCCAACATGGAGGACTGCAGCTAGATACAAATCTGTATGGAAAAAAAATAGTGGTAATTGGCTTCTATGGAGTAAACTTGGCTAAGTATCGGAAACACAACCATTGTGTTATGATCTATTAAACACAGTTAAGGCACTACTCTATTAATAGCTGAATTATGTCCGTTTAATATTCAAGCAAGAGTCTGTACCAGCAAGTCTAAGTGAGTCCTTGGCCCGCGATTGGCTTTCACATCAAAACTTTCTCTCCTGTCAAGTGTGTAAGATGTGGTCTCATAAAAGGGGGCTCCGAGGGAATATCCATGTCTTGGAAATAAGGTCCTACAAATTAAGTTTCCTGTATTCTCGTTCATTTACCAGCCAAAAATAGACCTTAGATGACTGTTCTGATTCAAGGAATTGTTCCCTTGAAATAGATTAATGGTCCCTATTTTTTCGTTCATGCCATAATGTTGATTAGTATTACGGGCCTTCCCATTTATTATTAAGCATCTCATTAGTTCCATGTCGTCGTTGATAATTTCAAATCTTGCATTTGGTGAGAATCAAGGATATCTGCCACATTTTTGGACCACCATGCAATAATCTGGAAATCAAGTAATTATTCATCCTTTAATTGTTAATTTACCACAGAACGATGTCATGAAACTTCAATTTGAAAGAACAACATATGATCTGCTCCGATCTTTACTTGATCTGTGGTCTAATACTGACAATCATCATCAAGAAATACTTAAAGAATTTTGGAATCACTCCTGTATGACGTTATAGTGATGTAAGATTTAACCATAGATGTGTTCTAATATGGGTTAGCCGTTATTCAATTCCAATCTCCAAAAAAGTTGGGGAAATTATGAAAAAAAAGGTTGATTACCTGGTGAATAAGTTGATTACACGTGGAATGGTATAAATGGTATCCCTTCACTTGGACTGATTAAACAGTGACCCAGTTATTATCGGCTCCGATCTCAGCTCCGATCTTTGCTTGGTCTGTGGTCTAGCGCTGATAATTATCATTAGAGATGTTACGATGTTATGGTTATTAACCCATGTGGGCCTGATAACATCATTCATAACACATGGTAGAGGTAAACTACAATGAAAAAACCTTGTCTAGGCGGGGGCAGAGGATATGAAATGCAAATATTCTGTGAATTCCATCATGATTTATTGTTACTTCATTTGCAGAAAACTGATCACGAGAGGCAATAACCCAACTGATCCAAGTCCTTTCATGAAGATTGAGAAGGGGGAGGGGGGGGGGGTGTTCTAAAATATAAACTTCTGTAAGGGAAGGGTACGATGGTAGTATACATGTACATTTTGTGTTTCAGAATTTCAGAATAATTTTTACTGGACAGTAAAATCAATACAGGAAAAAAATGGCCAATATGAAATAAGACATTGTGAATCAGCAAACTTTGTAAAAACTCATTTTGCCAGGAGGAAATGCCCCCTTTTCCGGCCTTTTCCCCCCAACAGAAATAAAAGTTTGATAATCCAAACATAGTGTAAGCATTACAGAATGAAAAAGGGTTAACACATTAAATTGTTGTCAATATTAAAGATCTAATTTCCCATTAGTAGAGTAGTGCCAGTATCAAACATTTGGTGTGCCTCCAAAATATTCATTTAAAGCAGTTTGGACTTTCTGATAGCCACTCAAAAACACAAACAATATGAAATATTTGTGTATTAAAGAAAGGAAATATAAAGGTCGTGGCCGGGTTCTTCCTCAAGTTCATTATAGCAAAGGCACTCAGAAAACACAGAAATACAAGAAGGGAATTGCTTTTTCAACACCGTCAAAGATTGCTCAGCTTGAGAGAGATATATGAACAATTCAACCAATCTCTCTGTTATTGGACCTTTCAAAGAGAGAAGATATATCATATTTGATTGATGGATCCATTAGGTTTGGTTAGTATATAGACATGAGATAACGGAACATAGGTTTGAAGATAAAGAAGAGCGAGAGAGATACTTGTACATGTGACCGAGAATGTATGTAAGGAGGGCCGTTCACACACAAGAAAAGTGAGATTAAAACGAGAATCAAATAACTTTTGAATGTCTGTTCACTTTAAGGAATAATCTCACTAGAGATGTTTGACGCTGCATTGGCTTGAAGATATCACTATGAGTTTTGGGGGAAAATTTCTTTGTGACAATTTTCTCTCGCTTTTAAAAAAAAGCAGTTCCCGTAAAACGCAAACACCAAATAATAATCATGGTTATTCAAATGGTTATTCACTTTTGATGCAATGTAAACCAAGACCTAAGGTCTGCATCACAATTGTTATGAAGTTTTACAAAGTGTTTAAAAAAATAATATTTACAGACAATCATATCAGTTAGATTTTAATAGCGGTTCCAAAAAACATTATTTTCTATAATCTCACTAGTTATTATGTGTGAATGGAACTCAGGAGGAAGCATGAGGATGCTGCGCTCCTGATATCAACCTCAAAGAGACAGGGACCGCATCTATTAATCACCAGAGCCATCTAGATGTATGACAAGCCTGTGTAAGGTTGGCCACCTTCTTAATGACTAACCACACATACAGCGATACGGAGATGAAGAAGGAGTGATAGAGAGATAGCGAAGAAGCCAAAGAGAGAAGTTTGGCGTCTCCCGTAGTGACGAAACGTTGTTAATTAATCACCTCGTTAATGGGTATGCGGCTCGGACAAGGGTATATCAACTGGCCTAGTCACCTATGGGGTAGACTGAAGTACTGACATCGTTAAAGATGGGATGATGTATGAGCATCCAATTTTATTAAGTTCTTGACGGGATAGCCTTGTTCTCGCGAATGGCAAAACATAGGTTATAATGCCCTTTAGTGTATGGTACTGATTCGTAAACAAATTCATCAGATAGGAATGAATGCCATAGGTCCCTCTGGTTCCTTACCTACATGTACAAGCAAGGACATACTTTTCAATTATACAATTGAAATAATCAATAATTAATCAACCTTAAAACACCCGCTATATACCATAAAATTTAAAAACAATACCGGTATTTATCATTATATCATTCTTGACTAAACTTATTTTTCTTTCATTGCACGATTACCGGTAGTTAAAAAAAATTATGCTATGAATTTGTTACAAAAATGTTTAACAGAAGCCCTAGATGTATCTGATTTGTGATTGATTTGTCTCAGACGACCATTCCATTACAAATGTCTTCACTAATATTTGCCAATAGATGTATACATTTGGTACAAGTTCAGAAAACATCCTAGAATAAGTAAGCACCATTACACAATTATGCATACATTAAAGACATCCAAGACTTGTAAAAGGCCTTTTAACCACACTTGATAAAATGCAACTCCGCACAAAAAGACTAATATTACTCTTTGCCAGACCCCTTTTTCAACAAAACCGAATCATGTCAATTCAGCTTCCGTTCTACTTATGATTAATGTGCAAGTATATACAGATGCTTGTCAACTGGAGGGAAAAAAATATGGGCGTAAAACAGTAATGTGGGAATGTTTGTTCTGCACATGCTGCTTGGCACACATACTTTCGATTATACCGCTCTCTCCTAATTAGTAACCAAGAAGATGTGGGATATTTTTCTTGTTAGGCAGCAGCAGCACAGCAACGAGGAGGGCCGCTAATGGCTAAATTAGTTCTCAGCGATACGTCTCAGTGGGATTTAAGATGTACTGTTCAATTGAAGTTACTTGGAATTAATATTTTCAGCTGGTTCATATATTACCCACCCGTATTACCCATCTGATTAGTTTGCCATTGTCATGTATTTCTATAAATGATTACAACCTCAAAGTATAGGAGTGTAAGAAAAATACATCGCTTGAATATTCATGCATGGGAAAAACATTTTGAATTAAAGCTATGCCACTTCATGAAATGACATACATATCGTCTGTCTGGAGACAGAAAAGCATCAACTATGAAAAAAAGCACTTTACACTTTACTTAGACCAACACTCTCCTGGTTCTCTTGACAATACCTGCCAATAAAAGTTTACAGATTGACAAACACCATGATAGCTTTCTTGTAAAATTTGAAATGGCATCGATGTAAAGAGCCCTAGCTGTCCGTTATAAATATAAAAAAGTACAAGGCCCTGTTTTAAAAACAGTTCGAAGGATGTTTTCTTTTCTTTCTTTGTTCAAATTCACTATCCAAGCCTGTCGCCTCCACCACTTCATTGCTAACATTGCTAACTTCACGTTTGAACACATTTTCCCATCTACAGAACTTGAACAATAGTACTCAATTTTTACCTCTCGTTGAATGACAATTCTGAACGTTAGGGCAAACTTCGCGTCCACGTAGCGGACACGTAGCGGACACATTAATCAATTAACTGTCATCAAACATCTGAATCTAATATGCGCTACCACATTGGACTATGACATATTGGGCAAATTAATGGATCGGTCGAGGGTAAATATGGATGGCGAGGGTATGAAGCACTTGATGACCGACCAAAAAATGGGAGAGTTTATTTGTTCACATGGCAAATGGTTTGGCTGTATGAGCTCATTATATCACTGGCTATTGCCAAATTGGTCGGAGTAACTTTTTTTTGCTCATTGAGCGGACTATGCCCAGGTACCAAATATTCTCCTCCCTGCTTATCAATTTCTGGCTACAACAAGAAATTCGGTTTGAATGAAAAATCAAATTTAAAATAAATAAAACTTGGTAACAGGACATACACATGTATATTCGTGCCATTTAAAACCCTGTAATTTGATAAACAATGCACAAAATTTATTGTTAGCCTTAAAGAGAAGGTTGAGTTCTGGGAAGAGGTGGAAAATAATTTGTGAGCTTAATTAGTTGTATTATGCAAGTGTGGAAAAACATCAGATAAAACATGTTCCCTGAAAAGCAAGGCTCTTCAAATGCCTTAATATTCTAAATATGGCATGCAACATCATAACAATTTTAAGCCCTAAAAACTTATGATACCACGCTCCCCATCCCCTCCAATTAAAACAAAATCCTGGCTATAGCTATGCTTCTGGTTCCAGTTCATTTGTCCATGAAAATATAACAACACAATAATAAAATAAATGAACCATTCATTAATTTCCTTTTAAATTGGGACAGTGCATTAATGTTTAATTTTGATTAAATGAACTGATGATTGCCGACAGTTACCAGCATAATATCAAAGTGCGATAGACTTTTATGACAGAGATGTTATACTGATATAATTTCATGCATCGAAGGACGGATGTAAATGATACGAGCTACATGTAGGTCATTTGCTACCAGCTCAAACAAATGTGGTAATGCTGTATAACCATGGATGTCACAACAGGGGAGGAGCCAGGATTTTGTAAAAGGTGGGGTGGGGTTGGGGGTGGGGGAGGGTGAAGTTCCAAAAGACTTATGAAGGGATACAATTTTGTTTTGCATTTTTTGATATGCCAATTGGGTTTCAAAAAAGGGGGCCAACTGTGCCCTCCTAAATCCGCCAAAAGGGGTCAAGGAAAGAAAAATTGGACAGGGGGAGGGGTGTTTAGTATTTAAATCTGAAGATAAAACGAGAATGAGGGAGTTGAAAGAGAGAAGGACATAGAGGGGTGAAGAGTGTGATAGTGAACGACAGAGAGCGGGTCAGAGAGAAAGAGAAGGAGATAAAGAGATAGAGAAAGAAAGAGAAAGAGAGAGAAAGAGAGAGGAAAGAGAAAAAGAAAGTGAGAGATAGATAGATGGCCACTACTGCTCATTTCCCTCAAAACCAAAACTCACACGATCTCAGTCATCAATACTAAAACAGAAAGACAATTTTCTAAAAAAACATATTCTAACCAAAAGCATCATCCTATTATCTACTCTACAACCAAGGTCATAATGACCAGTAGTATCAAATGACACCTTTCAAAACAAAGAAAATTGAAGGATATACTCTAGTCATTACAAACACTAATTATGTGCATGTACACAGCAAATTACTGTCATTCCAATAAAGGAGTCATTCACAGGCATAAATTGAATATGTGACTTAAAATCAAGCTAGCTAGCATGGTCGTTTAATTATTCCTACCTATGAAGTATCAACATTATTAATCAATGAAATTAGTGAACATGGGTAATGATACAAGTTGCCTTTTATATGAGAATACGAAACTAGTTTTCTTGACGATATCATCTGCTGATAGCCAGAAGGGTATTAACTTGTATCAATCTTGTATCAACAAATGATATAATTCTCTCTTCAATTTCTATAAAGCAGTCAATCCATTTCCTTTCCTGTTCTAAAAAAAATCTCATCATTTTAAAATTGCATCCTTTGATTTATTTGCAATTACATTTTGAAAGTTAAAGCTGTTTCAAAGACACACTTTTACATTACAGAATAAGGTCTGAATAGAAGGGGGTACTAATGAGTCTCCAGGCAGAGACACCATTTTGACACTTAAATCACATTAACAGCCATATAAGCCTGGCCGAGAGTTTATCATTATGTCAAAGAAGAGCAATCCCATCTGTGCAGAGCCCATGGAGCGCAGTCTTCATAGTCTTAAAATTCAGGCCCTAAGTTATATGTTATAACTGACATTGATTCTTTTCTGCAAACTAGGGGGTCCTTGACTCTCCGTAGGGGCAGGAGGGGGGGGGGGGTGGTGTACCAAAAAGGAATGCCCTTGCCCTCCCACTTCTATCAAACACAAGTACCTATTGGAGTACGTTTAAACATCTCACAGGCATTGCAATTCTCTGGCCAGTGTCTAGATCCTTGAGGGGTTTTCAAGAGAGAGAAGTAGGTCTGAGTTAAGGCACAAGAAAGCAATCAGCATTCTGTAAATTTCGACCACATCGTCGTCGGTTCATGAAAATTGGAAGTGCTTCTCAGATGCCAGCCACTAACGAGGAGTCAGCATTTCAAAGGAAGAGTTAAATAAAAGGTAGCATGTTTTGTAAAAAACTGGAGCTGTGACTTCAATTTGAGAGATTCGTTCTATTGTAGTGGCAAGGATCATAGAATTAGCAACAGAATATATGGCTTGAGCACATGCATCAAGCGGATTCATTTTTTAAAATCAACTATTTTCATGTCTAGACTGTTCCACTCGGAATGCAATTATGTCAAAACCATACTCCCTAAAATGTCTATCTCTCTTTTTCCAGTTCTCAAACGTTTGCCTGGAAAGATATGACTGAGTTATACCTAAAATGAATTAAAATATCAGATTCCCACCCCTCCCCCTCCTCCTGTTTCATCTAATGACTACCTATTCGTTTTGATTCCTAATCCCATACATCTACATTTGTTCCGATGCTTTTCATTTTATTACAGAAGCTATTTTCCGAAAGATCAATTATAATTATGATGATCCAAACTACCCCACTTTGATTTACAAAACTCTCTTTACTACAACTACAAGCACAATTATCCACCCAAAATAACCAGGGAGATTTCTGGAATAATCCAGTTTCTCTGACAACAACTACATTAAAAACAGTTACCATTAATTTGCAGTTATTGTGCGAAGACAGCAAAATGATTGATTCCGCAAGTTTAAAAGCACATCCAGGGGTTTGTAGCTGGGCATTATTGAGAGTTGGCTTATCTTGGAAGGTTTTATATCACAAATCCGAAGCCTATCTTGCATTACACATAACATGCACACCTGCTGCTATAATGTAGCTAGAAGGGCATTAACTTTAATATATCCTAATGTGGTGTTAACGACCTCCCGGCTCTTGGCAATATATATTGTCTGAACATACTGTCTGTTGACTCTGTTCAGAAATAAAAGGTCTTTATAACTCTGTGTTAAAGAATATGAGTTAATGCCCTTCTGGCTCCATACAGACGACATCTGGAAGGTTCAAATCTAATCCCAAGGAATAATAATAAAGCTCATGTCAAAATTAGAGACATACCGGTATGAAAGGCAAATGAGAAAATATTAAGAGTACATGTACTTTTTACAACTCTATTCATGTGTGTTAAAAGATGTACAGAGAGCCTACAAATGTATATGGCATTGATATTGGGATTGTAAAGAAATTTTTGTCGTTGGTAATTGTCCTCATCACAAATGCTTATTCTTTACCCCCCCCCCCCCCCCCCCCCTCTCTCTCTCACAGTATTAAACTTTAAAAAATATGTATGAAAGGTAAGAATAGACAGTACCGGTACATGAATTAACAATGAACATGCAATTATGCATTCTAGCAGAAACAAATCATGGAGGAGAAGAAAAGAAGAAGAAACAAACCCTGGATAGTTAAGGGGGAAAGGGAAAGGACGATTGTTTCCATGGAAATTTTTCAAATTTACAAAAACAATCTGAAGAAATAGGGAATTTCTCACACTGAACAGATCGATAATGTAAAGCATTCAAGTACTGTTCTTTGAATGCCTAGACAAAAACAAGTCAATAAAAGTATCCATACAGATACAAAGCATGAAAGCAGTAAGAAAATATCTCCAGAAACACTAACAGTAAATGCTTCTCAAGATTCAATTTCAGAATCGTTTGGTAATATGAGCTATGTATTTTGACTTTCAAAGATTACTGTTGATGTTATCGAATAATATCATGCAATTTATGACCAAGTAACATGAAAAATCTTACTTTCACCAATCATGGTAGGGCATTTAAATTACTGATAAGGGAGCAATTAAAGCAAATTAAAAACTACAAATTGCCTCCACCAGCAGAGAGGAAATGTTGTACAAACCATGGTAGATACTAGATAGCATTACAGATATGCATCATTCCATCTTTACAATGAAGGTTCAATGACCAACTTTAGTTATACACATTATCCACCTTAAAACTCTTGGATGGAACCAATTAAAAAACATGGAAGCAATTAAAAAACATTCTAAAAGACAAGCAATTTACACCAATCCAATATCAATGAAACTTATGTGCGTCTCTCAACACACTTTTAGATAGCTTTTGAGAAGAATCTGTGCTTAAGCTGAAAATAATTTCTTCAATGTCTATATCTTTAGAAGATTTTACTGTTAGGGATTTTCTTAAAGCTTTTAATGCTTTGTATTTGTACCGAAGCTTTGATTGACTTGTTTATGTCTTGGCATTTAAACATCATGCGATTGAACACTTTACATGACAGCTTTTGCAATACCGAATGGAAAACATTTATCAAAAAATAATTCTACAAATAATACTATAACATTGTCCTACTTCGATGAGAAAATGTGAAATTGTTTATACAATAGACAAATTTATGGGATAATCCTAAATTGAGGGCCTACAATAAATGTTAACACACCCTTTCCTATTCTTATATGTTCTGCTCCAATTTGGCTAAAAGTACAGTGCTATTTACTGCGATCTGACCTAATACGCACAACTCACTTTTCCTTGAGAAACTGTATCTGACGGTCGAACAATGCACTGTTCACTTTCATGGACCCGGAAATTAAAATTGAATTTTTTGAGTAAGAACATTGATTCTCTGGGCAATTACATGGTAAGTGACCCCACCCCCTCCTCCCCTTACCATTAAAATTGCTGAAAATAGGTAAGGAGCATTAAACTCGTTACTTGGTAATACATCACTGACATCCCACTTCAGTCCCATCCATTGTTATAGCTGTCAGCTTTACAGGGAAAGGTTAGAGGGGCTCCAACCTAAGATTGAGCTTCTTCGGTCGCCGAGGTGATTCTCCTTTAAAGTGGTTTTGGAAATTAGCTTTGACTTCGCCATGCAAGGGGCTAAAACTTGATGAACTGGGGTGAAATTGATAAATGCTGCAAGCTATTTAGAGCAAATTGGATAACAAGCGATTTATAAAAATCACTACTGCTTGAAATTGAATAGACAAAGAATGTAGACTTTGATGTATAAATGGAAATCTATGCTTGGGTCAGATGCTGTCAAATTTCAGTCGAAGTACAAAGACAAGAAACCAATCAGCGGGAAAGTATGACGCCCAAATAGGGTCATATGCTCATCAAGAAACGTAAATGGTCTATTTCGATCCAGAGATTGTTTGAAACAATCCAATATTAAGTATGGAAATACATATATGGAATATAATTGAGGGATGCAATTATCAGAATGAAATTCATTACAATATCTACCTACACTGTAAATAGAAAACATCTGAGAAATTGGGGTTAAACTAGATTTCTATTTTTGAGGGCTGGTCTACATTTACTTTGCAATCAAACAGTCTCCTGCTTGACAACTATGGCAATTGCCAATGCCATCAACAGAAACTTCTTACACAGAGACACCTTTTTATTTTAATTTGAGAACTTAGGAGGCAAATTGCAAGTAACCCTGGTCATTTTCTTTCTCTGATTAATACGATCAAGGGCTTTAAACAAAAAATGAAAATTCTAAATCTACATGTATTTGACAATACTTTAACCTACTAAATGTATACATTCTCCTAATTTCCCAGAATTCTTCTTTCCTCATGACATGGTTAGTACCAAGTCTTTCCTGTTGGTGCCTTGTGGGTTCTCAGCGAGTCACGCCATGAAATCAGGGTCATGATTTCATGCTCTTGTTTCCTAGAATGGAAAAGGTGCATGACACTTCCATGAAAAAGAGATGCATGTAGTATCTTTTTCAGTTTTAGTTCAGTTTCAGTTATGCTTTCAGTAGCTGCATTCTCAGTGTGATTTGTTTAAATGCCTTTTGTTTAAAGAGAAGGTTGAGTTCTGGGAAGAGGTGAAAAACAATTTGTGAGCGTTATCATTCTTATTATGCAAGTGTGGAAGAACATCAGATAAGACATGTTCCCTGAAAAGCATAGTTCTTCAAATTCCTTTATATTCTAAATATGTCATGTAACATCGTAAAACTCGGGGGTAGGATTTTTATGCCACGTGTTCGTGTAGTCCCATATACATCTTTCTGAGTACAGTGTTTGTAACTTTACCAAGACTTGGCCAAATTTCTTATCATTTTGATGATTCCAGAACCTTGCAATACACACAAATTCTCATATGCTAGATGATCAACCTTTTCTGGTCGATTCCACATCGTTTCTTTCACAATGCAATCGCATGACCAGAACTCAACTTCATCTTTAAATAACTTCACATACTAGAACTTGACATAGTCAACTCCTTTCTGGCTCTCAACAGATGATATGGTGTCTTTGAAGTATTATTTCCTGATGTCTTTCATGAGTTTCATTACCGTGGCTGTTATAGTGAATGGCTATATGAGTAAACATCAACATTTCATTAGATCTGCGTCTCCTAAAAACAACTAGAAATTGACACTTTTCATCAAACATGACCCAGCGTTTGATATAATACCAGTAACATGCATCCGACTGAGAATTAAAAAAAAGGAATCCTTATACTTATCCTAACAAGATGGCATAGAATACTGAAGTGTGTATAAAGAGGAATAGTCAAGTATGATAGCATTATCGCTGGAACGCTGTTTGTCTTCAAACATAGCGGCATCTTAATGATGTAATTTAACACGGTGAGGAAAATTGCGAATGGTGCTGTGAGACATCATGCATGCCACACTTAATGTTGGCAACTTGGCATGTCCAGAGGGCCATTATAAAAGGCAATTTGGGAATAGAAATACTTTTGAGGACAAACAGTCTTGTTTGGAATGTCATAACATTTGCTGATCCTTAAGTTGAGAAAAAAATGAGCGTACGATACGAGGAGAAAATTGTTTAATAACGGAAGAAAGATGAGGGGAAGCGTAATACCATTTTGAATTGGGCAAGAGGATTTGGAGAAACTTTTACACAAGCTTGATCCAAAGTTTCTTAAATAGAAAAGGAAAGATCATCAGATTTCTACAGTTGAAATCAAGGGATATGAGAACAGTGCAAACAAGGAAGCAAGCAAAGAAATTCTAAATGTCTCATTTGTCACCAAAGGATCAAATAACAATTCTGAAATATATTGACAGCAATTTTGAATAGGGAAGGGGGCTGTTGCACACCTAACCCTAAGATGTCCCTGCAAGAGACAAAGCACTAAGAAGGATTTTATCCACTCAATGGAATTATATTATATTTGGAATGATGAACAAGAAATATACCCTGTCTAATGCACTTACCGTATACAAAATATAAAAAATAATGATTACACTTTACCCAAATGCATGCTGCACAATGCACATGCTGTAGATTTATACAAAGTCCTAAAAGAGATGAATTGTTTTTTATAATTAAAACTACTGGGTCTGTGCACACAAGAATAACTTTCCTACTTTACAATCTTATCCTAATTTATGTACTGGTAGCTCTTTGTAGTAATATACCTAAACAAAAAAATAAAAATGCTAGAAGCATGTCAGATATCAACATCTCAGATATCAACATCTTTGGCTCTTTACAAAAAAAAGATTTGGGATCATGAACACCATTTGGAAAAGGTATTAATTGATGCATTTGTTTTGGACTAAAAGGGTTAATTATGTGTACATCGTAAAGATTATAATGGATTACCAAACGAACCACAGAATCCAACATGAGATAAAGGTAGTTCCTGTCCAACATTTGAGAAATGATAAGATTACTGTACAAGGCTTTAAAAAAGAAAAAGAAATCATTGAAAACAAGATTTTAAAACGCCAAAAATGCGTAATTTTCAAATTGCTTTTTTGTTGAAGGTTCTGGAATATTGCACCATTAATACCTCTTATGAAGTACTACATGTATATAAAGAACTTGTGTATCATACAGTATAGTCCTAGACCAAGTTTCATATACTGTATACTCAGTACAGTGACACCCCTTACAGAAAAATTGGTAAGCGAGTTGCTAGCTTGTGATTAGCGAGCACAGCAGCTAGCGGCTAGCCAGCGACTAGCTTGCAACTAGCAAAATATGTAAATTAGGGAAAGATTTCATCCAATCAAAAATCAAGAACTTGTGACCGCAAGCTAGTAAGCGTGTAGGCTAGCAACCCAGCACCCCCTGCAAGCATGCAGGCTAGCAAACCTGCAGCCCTGCAAGGGTGCTGGCAAGCATTCCTGCTAGGTTGCAAGCAGCCCTGCAAGGGTGCAGGCCAGCATTCCTGCTAGGTTGCAAGCAGCCCTGCAAGCCTGTAAGGGTACAGGCCAGCATCCCTGCTAGGTTGCAAGCAGCCCTGCAAGCCTGTAAGGGTGCAGGCCAGCATCCCTGCTAGGTTGCAAGCAGCCCTGCAAGCCTGTAAGGGTGCAGGCCAGCATCCCTGCTAGGTTGCAAGCAGCCCTACAAGCCTGTAAGGGTACAGGCCAGCATCCCTGCTAGGTTGCAAGCAGCCCTGCAAGGGTGCAGGCCAGCATCCCTGCTAGGTTGCAAGCAGCCCTGCAAGCCTGTAAGGGTGCAGGCCAGCATTCCTGCTAGGTTGCAAGCAGCCCTGCAAGCATGTAAGGGTGCAGGCCAGCATTCCTGCTAGGTTGCAAGCAGCCCTGCAAGGGTGCAGACCAGCATTCCCGCTAGGTTGCAAGCAGCCCTGCAAGCCTGTAAGGGTGCAGGCCAGCATTCCCGCTAGGTTGCAAGCAGCCCTGCAAGGGTGCAGGCCAGCATTCCTGCTAGGTTGCAAGCAGCCCTGCAAGGGTGCAGGCCAGCAGTCGGGTGTAGAAAAGAAAGATAATTAAGGGATCAATAGTATATAATGTCCATGCATAAATCAAATTTGCTTCGATAAATACCAATAAATACAATGTGACCAGTTATATTCAAAATAACGTGTAAAGTTATATTTTTCTTTTTCATCTCACAGTTACTCAACATGAAAAGGCAGTTTATCAGAACTAATGAACATGTTACATGTACAGGCAAACACGCTTTTCATTTAAAAAAAATGTTCTCGTCACATCCTTGCGTCGATGCATTGCAAAGGATTACATATGTTGCTGAAAATACCACTGTATTTAGGCTAGTATATGTACATGTATATAAATATTATCTTGCATATATTTATTGCTTGCCAAAATTTACTACATCACAATGTTGTGAATGTGTGTAGCACAGATTTTAGTCAGGAAAAACTTTTCTGACAAAGACAAAACTATGTCTGCCTGAATCATAATGGCAGATGCAGTAAATTTTAAAAATTATATGTAGTACATGACATGGTTTGAAAAATGGTGTATTTCAACAATAAGTCCTCAACAAATTTTGATTTTGTGCTTATTTTTTTCAAGTCGAGTTGCTCTTTCCAAAAATGCAAATGTCAGTAATATAGCCACTTTGCTCAGCCTTTTTTGGTTACCTCATATAATATGGCACAGATTTTTTTAGCACACACTAAAAATCACACACTTGAATGGAGCAGACAACTAAAGCTTCTGAATTGTAGTATAATATTACTGTAATAATGTACATGCATATGATAATTTAACATCTAGAGGTTAAACTAACTTCTGCTTCCGATGACAAAGAAAAAAACTATTTTTACACTAAACCCGTATGAAACAAATCTATTCCTTCATCAAAAGTACTGAGCAAATGAGCGAGGAGCTCGCAATTGCAGATGCCGATGTGCCAGGCTTATGGTTGTTGAGATGGTAGTAAGAAAAGTGGTATTTGGCAGTTTTAACCTTTGATTTATTTACAACATGCTATAATTTTTGAAAATTGGAGTGGACTAGGCCTTTAATTTCTCTGCTTCTTTCAAAACCAACTTGTTATCCGGGCAGATCAAATGTTATAATCAACAACGATTGTAAATATCTTTGATTTGAAGCAATAACAAAACTTTAAAAAAAAACTTTTAAAAAAAATTGTTATCCAGGTTCTTTATCGATTTTTTAGAATTTTTTTTTTCTGAATTTAAAAAAATGTATTTTGTTTGTTTAAAGGTACTTACTATGTATATCCCATTTGCAGGCCAAAAAATGAAAAGGTTAAATTCCAAGGGCATTTGAAAGACAATACTAATTTAGAACTTCCCTTAAAACGAGTGGGCTTGAAAATGGCTTTTAGGGGGTTATTTTATTTATTTTTATTTTTTAGAGCCCTACGTGCGGACGCGCACTTTGAATTAATTTTTGTATTAAAATCCTTTGGGGAAAGGCACGCCGCCCCGGTTGACGTCCTAAACTTCATCAGGATGCATTCTGAAAAAGGAAAGAAAAATAAAGACAAAATTGTTAACTTGCATTAACTTTAATACATGTACAGTGGAAACTCAATATAAAGAGATCTGATATAACAATATTCCTGATATAACAAAGCACTCCTTGTCCCAGCTCTTAACATTCTATTGTGTTTTAAACCTGATATAATGAGATTCCTGCTATAACAAGGTAATTTGGATAGTCTCAAAGACTACAATGTAAACCACATCATCAAGGAATCTGGTTTAAAGGGCAGGTTTAGACTGGGTTTAAACCACACTTAGACTGAGGTTTAAGTTAAACCGACGTTCAGAATTTGGGCCTTGGTCTTTAATACCCAAATCTATAAGTTCCAGTATATGGTAACACACACACAGACAAATAATTTTGCTTTAAAATTCATTGTCTTGTGGAAAAATTTGATGACAGTTATGAGTACCCACAAGAATATTACTTGTCCCAGGGATTTTGTTACGATGAGAAAATACTCTGAAACACGTACCTAAAGTTTTAAAATGCCAATCACACAAAAAATTGATTTAAAGGGCACGTGTGTCATGTTGGACATTAACCAATAAAACAATGCTTGTTACCCTTTATCTCCACCAAGAGCTCCGGATCCAGTGGCACAGTTTCCTCCTCCGAACTCTTGTTCGGCGCCACCCTCAGCCCGCAGGCTTTCCCTTTGGCCAAGGTCTCCTGGCCGAAGACGACCTCCAGGAGACTCACTAGGAGAGTCTCCTTCGTCTGGCCTTTGCGAAAGGCCTGCCGCTTCAACCCATCCCTTAGGATGGGTTTCCCCCCAGGGTAAAGGGGCACCAAGGTCTGATGTGGAAAAAGATAAAGAGAATGAAGTTCTATTGTCAACTGGCACATGCAAAACCAACCAACACATTTTACCCTAAACCCACTGGCGCTTAATAAGCCTACATGTACATGGTTTCATGACTTTTGCGTTGGAATCTCGGGCACATTTTCAGACTTAATATACGGCACACAGGGAAGTGGTTCCCAAATTAGGCAACATTTTGTATATGCATGCTGGTCTGAAAATCTTAAATTTGCATTACAATTTAAATTAATCTTGATACTGCATGTAAATTCTTTTTCAAGCACCATTATTGCTGAGGATGTTACAATGGGTATCTATGCAAAAAAATCACAGAGCTTTACGGAGTGATTCATAGGCAAGAATATAATTCCTTGCATAAATTGAAAACTATTTCGTAAAATACATGTATGACTTTCCAATGTTGTAGCTTACATTACCCTCTATCTTTGTGTGAATTTTTGTGCTGAGACCCGAGGGAGGGGCCTAAAAAATCCCCCCCCCCCCATGCTTTGAGATATACCCTAATAGGATTAGGATTAAAACAAAAGATTCTTTCTTAGTAATGTATAATTCATTCCTGCATTGAAGGTCTCAACAAAGTTGATGTATAATACTGTATTAGCTATTTTGATAAATCTTTTCAACGTTCAGACAACTTCAAGACCCTTGGGCCACTGACACATTTTTTGTTATGCCTGCTTCACTCTCTTTTATGCACGTTAAAAATATCCTAAGGCACGTTTCATTTCACTTGATTTTCCCCAATTTCCAGAACCTAATTTTTTCTGCAACACACATTTCCCTCAAAACCCAAACTTCAGATATCCCAAGTATAGCAGTCCAAGTTTTAAGAAAGGATCCTACCTCATCAGGGTACTCCAGGTGTGCATGAGAGCTCTGGGGAGAAAAACAAAATAAAAACAAGTGAAGTTCATAATAGTGTATTTCCTGCCTACTGTACATTTCATTGACAATATCAAAGCAAAAAATTCAAAGACCTTTGAACACAAGAAACATGATACAGCGGAAACTAGGGCTGAGTCAAAACGTTTAGATGATGTTTAAGTGTAGAAGCTCAACTAAACAAAATTATTATCCCAAATGAATGAAAGTTTTCTGCATGACACAGAATATTAACAACAAAACCAAGGCCTACTGCCAAAAGAAAAAACAAAATCTTAATGAGCCATTGCTACCACAAACATGTTTAATACAGTAGTATAGAGTATACTTACAGGTGATGATCCCGATGCGGCAAAAAAAAGTTGCTTTGGCTTGGAACTGGATCCCTGAAAAACAGTTTTTTTTTAAGGGAAGACAAATCAATACATATCTAAATAAATATAGCACCATGGATTTTGAAATAAATTTTAGTAACACATGCAGCCTTTTCACACACAGCTAAAATTCATCGTATCTAGAGATGATTAGAATCACTCAACAGTTCTAAACATGTTTATAGACAAAATTTCCCAGTGTGAACATCGTTTATACGATGTTGGGATAGATACAAAGTCGCGATCCATACGCCCCTAAAAGCAGGCTGCAGATACGAAGTTCGTATCTAGAGAGCTTGACATTTTGTGTGTGAAAGGAAATTCGTGTTTAAACGTGTTTAAACTGGATGGAGCGTGCGCTTTGATTGATATGACATGACCTTCAATGCGCAATGGCACTACTGCGCATTTTACGAGCAGTAGTTAATCACGAAACTATGAACGATCGCAACGAAATTTCTGTGTGTGAAAGGCTCGTGATTAGTTTAAACACGTTTCAAACACGTTTATACTAATTATGTTTATAGAATTTTAGCTGTGTGTGAAAAGGCTGATGGTCTCTTGCATAAAGCTAATCAGGAGTTTTGGTGATCAAAAATATTTTCATTAAAATTATAATTATCATTATCATTATAATTAGGGTTATGTTAATATATTGTAATTGAAAACATTTGATAAAAATAAAAAAGTTCAATGTCACATTTAATTAATGGCAGAATCTTAGTTTAGAAAGTGATGCAATGCAGTTCCAACACAAGACAAATATGTGATTACATGTACAGCTGTATATAAAAAATGCTCTTTTTAATTTCTGGCAAGATTTTTTTCTTAATAATGGTAATCTGTGATAATCTTCCATGTATTAATATAACAGAAAATCAATATCTTTGAAGTCAATTTTCTTCCCACCCCCCCCCCCCCCCCCCCCCGACCAGAACTTTATTGTAACTGTAATACAATTTTCGGGGGGGGGGGGGGGGGGTTAATATTAATCCTGATCAATAGATCAATAGCATACAGCAATAATGTCTGATGAAAACTAGATTTTAAGCAACAGAAAACAGGTTATGACAAACCCAAGACCACTTTAATTAAAGGTATGCCTACACATGTACTTGCTAACTGTGTTGAATTGTGCAAAACTACAACAACGTTGGGTCACTTCTATATAGTTTACTTGGAGAAAATTTCCAAAATTGATAGTTGACTAGTAATGAATGAAATTGAAAAAGGAGTTCTGGTTTTGAATATATCTCAATATTCATTTAATTTTTCACATTCCACCCTCTGAATGCAAGACGATAGCAGCATTTATCTTACTTACTGATACTGAGGCTTTTGGAGTTTGGACATTCAGAAACTGGGCGGTCAGAGTTGGGGGCGGAGGTGCGGTCGGCGTTGGGGCCAAAGGGGCGATCAGCATTGGGGTCGGAGGGGTAGACGTGGTCGGAGCCAGAGCGGTGGTCAGGGTTGGGGCCGTAGAGGCGGTCAGCGTTGCTGTAGGTGGGTATATAGGGAGATGTTGAAGTGGCCTCTTCTCAACTCCTTTTTGTTCCTCATGTACCTTAAAAAAATGTTTTAAAAAATCCTGTCAAACTTGCTTAAGTCGAATCTACTGGAACCAATTAAAAAAAAAAAATTTGACTTACATGACACAAAAAAAGAAGATACTATTAAAGAGAGGGGTCTCGTGAATACCTTTGGCTTATGCAACATTTCTACTTATGCAAGGATGACTGAATTGTTGACTAGTATTTTATTCATAATGATCATGATTTTTTTCAAAATATATTTCAGTACTCCAGATATTTAAATGTGCAAAAACTTGGGTGGGAAGATCATTTACCCATGCGTGTCTTCAATTATGGAGCTCCCTTAAAAATTATGTAAAGCATTTCTGTTTGCTTCTTAATTAATTCTACATGTGCCTTGTTTACTCCACACAGTGGATTTGCCACAATGTACATACAAATTGTATTATTTAATATTACTATTATCATTATTATAATATGTTGGGCCCATAAATTTAGTCTGTGACATTCCAGGATTCTAATTCTATTATTCTCACTGAATTTGGATGTGTTAAATCAACAACAAAAAAATCATTCTTTTCATTATATTAAGACAAATGGACACAAATACCGTAACTTAATATATATATTACAATGGAATAGAAAACACAAACCTTACCTTATTGGACACAAATGAAGTTATCTCCTTCAGGAGCTTTATCTTCTTAGGGGTAATATCTGTGATAAAATCGGGGAAAAAAAAGAAGATAATTGATTGCCTAGACAAGGTTTAGATACTGTACATGTTAAAAATGAACTACCGGGGGTACTGTTTTTTCATTATTCAATGGCATAATGAGCCAAATATGTTTGAAGGTCCAGCTGCTGACAAGCAAAAAACTTGATGCAAGTGAAAACATTGAAGAAATACAAACAATGATTTGAAGAAAGAAAAAGAAAACAATCAGTACGCCAGTGTCAGTATTTTTTTTTTTTTAATGTTTAAAAATAGAGACAATTGCAGTTTACCTTTGTAAGATAGGCAATGGAAAGAGTAATGTACATGTACGTTACTTACCCATTGTGAATGACTGGTTTGACTGGTTTGACTGGTTTCCTGTGTTTGCTTTCAGCCGCTTGTTTTCTACTTCGAGTTCTGCTACTCGCCTCTTGAGAGTAGCATTCTCCCTTTTTAAAATTGAATGCTCATCCTCTTTCTGTGAAACAAAAACAATTACAGTTAACGTTGCATAACTTGTTCTTTAATAGGAAATTTAAATAACACATGTTTTGCACAGTTTGATTTTTTTTTTAAATAACTGATTTTACTTGGGGAAATTTCGCCTCATGTGACTTCTAGATATGCAAGGTTAACTGTATATATTATCTCATCAGGATTAGTGTGAAATTTAAGATACATAACTGGACTAGTATTTATGAAACAGGTTTTAAAATATAAATAAATGAAAACTACATGAAAACAATCAAATGAATGAAATGCTTATTGATATCAATTAGACTCAAGGACAGTTGTTTAGAGAGAAAGTTTGGATAATTTTCAGCAATTATCCATCAAAACTAAGAAATTTTAGGAGGCTACTGTCGTGTTTGGGATCGGTGTTAAGTTATTGGTATATATTGAGAGGTACATAAATGAAGAGATGCTGAAACTTTCTTTGTAGTGTAATGTGCAAGAGTATAATTTATTATAACTCTAAAACGATGAGTCGCATAGTCCAGATTCACAAGTATATTTACAAGATATAGAGCAGACAAAGTATAGGTACTAGCTTGGTGATGGTCTGAACTCTTCTCCTCCCAGAAAGCCAAAACATGTAATATTTATACAGGAGGATACAAGTAAGATCAGGGTAGGTTGTGTCAAAGGGACAAAGACAAGTTCCCTCTCAAAGTCATTTAGCTAACACATATACCACCGGGGCTGTTCTGGGAAAGGGTCTTATCAAACAAAGGGGGCTTTGGTTATTGGGAGAAAGACAGGAAGTCTTTTGTTTTGGAGGTTTGGGGGCACTTTAAAGATGTATACAATTTGGGGTTTATTTGGCTGGAATAAGTTATTAAACAAATGTCTTGGAAGGAGGTCTGGTATATCGCAGGGTGGGTCTTATCTGTATTGGGGCATACTGAGTGATATTACATGTTATTACTGAGGGGTGTAGACTTGTACTACCATTACATAACACTACTTCCCTTTTGCCAATAAAAAAAGACCAGAATCCTTTGCAGTCAGATTGCAGAAATATAGAGATTATTTGGTTGAATCAGACATTGGTATGATTTTATTTGAGTGACCATTGTGCCAAGGAAATTGAAGTTCAGCATTTTAAGTACAGTTCACGAACCTGTGCTGACAGCATCTGTCTGCACAGATCCTTCTGGACCTGTGCAGCCGCCTCAACGGCTTGGACCTTCTGAGTCTTGGTGGCTTTGTTGGTGGCTGTGGTGGTGGCTGTGGTGGTGGCTTTGGTGGTGGCTTTGGTGGTGGCTGTGGTGGTGGCTTTGGTGGTGGCTGTGGTGGTGGTGGCTTTGGTGGTGGCCAATTCCACACTACCATCCTCATGAATTGATACCATCTTCATTTCCGAGGTCAATTCTTCTTTGTTTTCTACACAAAAACACAAAAAGAAAATCATATTGTAACCGGCTGTACTTACTGAAGCGCTTAGAGACTTCGGTGGCAAGCGCTTTATAAGTAACGTTTTTATTATTATTTATTATTATTAAGTGACTTGACTTCACTCGGCCCTAACACAATATAATCCAAGTTGCTGCGATCATAATTTGCCCACTTGAAGCGTAGGTGCTTTTTTTATTTGTCCCTTTCCGCACAGTTGCTACAGCCTTTTATGCGGAAAGTTCTGGATGTCCAATAAAGAGAAAATCCTTAGTCCTGTTTAAACCCTGAACATAACCTAAACTAATAGCTGGAGGTGCAAACATACATGTACCGGTACATTTTGGAACAATATTTTCAAAGAATATGGTTGCTTCCTCCCACTGTTAGAGGGGATTCTAGATAAATACCCAAACCAATTTACTCTGGGAAAAATGTGCATCCAATAGTCTTACAGCAACTGACAGAGTATTCATTTTACAAAGAAGGGAACTCCTTGGAGCAATCATTAGGCCATGTAAGAAAATATACATGTTAAGCGTCCCCGCCTGCTTCCTTTTCGGGGACCCCTCCTATTTTTTTTTTTTTGAAATTTTTTGAAATTTTGTTTTTAAAGAAAAAACAAACATGAAAAACACTGCTAAAATGGATCTAGGGGTCTATTTCTGATTTAAAAGAAAAAAGAAAAAACAAATCTTGAAAAATAGCCCGACTGTCAGGGAAATTGTACCGAGCAGCCATTTTAAGTCTTTAAGAGAAAGAAAGGACCTCTTCCTAACTTGTTAGACTCTATCCTAATTTAAAAAAAAGCTGAACGCTAAACACTTTTTTTTTTTGCCTAAAAGTCAGATGCAGGAATATTGCCTGCGTCAAAAGACTAAAATAAAAATGATAAAATTCAATGTAGATTTTCTAGATCTAAAACACACACAAAATTGCTAGAAAATGAATGTAGTACTTACCACTTATCTTCAGGATCTTTCCATGATATGGTTTTCCTCCTTGAAATTTTATGTCCGAGGCTGAGCCCACGCTCCTTGCCTCTTCCTGCACATTTTTTAGGTTTTCGATTGATACTTTTCTCTCATCGACCCAATAAACAATGCAAAACTTCTTCATTATCTATATAAACTGCAAACTAAAAGTACAGATATAAAGCCTGAAAATATCTACCGACGAAATCGAAACAGAAACAGAAACAATCTCGTAAAGAAGAAGAAGAAATGACGTATAGCTAGGAGTAGTACCGCGTGTATTGTCATGCAGATGAAAAAGTTTTCCTTCACAATTAAATACAACGTTGCACTTTCGTTCCGATCCCTTTCAAATCTCGGCCGAGACATATCCGCACGTAGGGCCGGGGAATATTTCAGCGATATCAAGCGATCGAAATATGGGTTAAGAAGTAATTATTTCGAATTTGGAAACCATATAAATTATTATTTAAGGAGTAGTGTGTCATTGAAATCTATTTTGAATACAAATTTGTAGCGAACGGTGTATCGTTAGAGCTTGCCACTCTCGAATTAACCCATGAGCGAATGGAATAGTCCATCCAGTTTTCATAATGTGGTCGATCTCCATGTCTGTACCTACGTACCTGCCGCTCACAAAAATACCGCTCGATAAAAATTCGCGAGCCGTGGACCCGTTAGTCTTGAATACATCCGCAGTTTTTTTTCTCCCACGAAATAAAAATCATAACCACGCAAATACATTTGGATCTCCTATCAATACGAACGAAACTCGCAAAATAAAATACAGCAATAACTTAAATGTTAGCTTTTTCATTAGGACGTGATAAGTAAAAAGTTCTGCATGGAAATAAAATCTTGAATGACTGTCTAGAACTGGTGACAACGTCGTCCAGCAGTGACTGAACTCAGAATTTCGGACAAATCTTTTATAAGTCTTATCTTAAATTAACTGAATCTGATTTTGTTATTTTTTGAAAATATTCTATTTAGATAATATTAGATGTAAACGCCACCACGCCTTCGCCTGATAAGGGTTTTTATTTCGTGGGGACGGAACCGCGGATGCGTTGTAGACTATCGCTGATTTTGGTGGTAGCATGTTCTTAGTACATGTGTACGCAATTATTTTATTTTGTTCTTATTTACGGTCCGAGGCAAGATTAGGACTGATTCATTATCATTTTCGGGTTTGTGTTTTCTATGAAAGGTTCACATTTGTGGTCGATCTCCATGTCTGTACCTACGTACCTGCCGCTCACAAAAATACCGCTCGATAAAAATTCGCGAGCCGTGGACCCGTTAGTCTTGAATACATCCGCAGTTTTTTTTCTCCCACGAAATAAAAATCATAACCACGCAAATACATTTGGATCTCCTATCAATACGAACGAAACTCGCAAAATAAAATACAGCAATAACTTAAATGTTAGCTTTTTCATTAGGACGTGATAAGTAAAAAGTTCTGCATGGAAATAAAATCTTGAATGACTGTCTAGAACTGGTGACAACGTCGTCCAGCAGTGACTGAACTCAGAATTTCGGACAAATCTTTTATAAGTCTTATCTTAAATTAACTTATAGACTAAGATATTAAATCTAAATCATTGTTGAATCTGATTTTGTTATTTTTTGAAAATATTCTATTTAGATAATATTAGATGTAAACGCCACCACGCCTTCGCCTGATAAGGGTTTTTATTTCGTGGGGACGGAACCGCGGATGCGTTGTAGACTATCGCTGATTTTGGTGGTAGCATGTTCTTAGTACATGTGTACGCAATTATTTTATTTTGTTCTTATTTACGGTCCGAGGCAAGATTAGGACTGATTCATTATCATTTTCGGGTTTGTGTTTTCTATGAAAGGTTCACATTTGTAAATAAGTAAATTAGTTTCTAAGCTTCTTTATTAAAGTGGAAACAAATAACAAAATAATGGGACTGACGTCATGGATAAAGGAATCACAGCTCGTGTGTAAGGCTAGCTCTCTACGCGTCGCTAGCGCTTCACGCTCTGTACAAATTCATGCACTGCATGCATGCCACCGCTACCGGAATTTTGAATCATCTATTTTCTTTGTCTGGACTTGAGATTTACATACAGGTACATTGGTTACCTCATCAAGATTTGGACCCTGATTCAAAGTATATTTTGTAAAATATACAAGCGATTACCGGCAATAATTAGATGTACGAAAGTCAAACTTGTTCATTCTCAGACTCAGCTCAGCTCAGAAAGACGAAACTGAATCGTTCGCGTACGTAAAAACGTAGTAGTCCCGTAGACTCATCTTCGTGTCCGTTTGTTGCAACACTTGAACATTCTCTAACTGAGTCTAGACTAGGTCCAAGTCACCCTAACCCTTGCTAACGTTAGCTCTCTTGATCTCGATCTCAAGCTCGATCTATCCTACACCTTTCTGATCATCAAACATGAATTTTGACAATAAAACTAGTACACCTAAAGCTAAGCAGACAATTTCACTGAGAAGGGGAAGGAGAGGACCTTATTCTTCACGAAAAGGAAATGTGTCCAACGTGAGTGTGACGTCTGAAAAGGAGCTGGATCAAGTTCAACTTCCAGAACAAATGAAGAACTTGCTGGAACCCAGCCAAAATCAAAGCTTGGAAGGAGACAAAAGAAAGACATGTGGTAAGTTCCGAATTCAGATTATCTCATGAACATAGACCCCTACTTTAATTTACTTACTTATGATTAGATCTAGACTCTAGTACAGTTACAATTTACATGATGAATCTGATGAATTGGTACATACCTGACTAGACCGAATTTTCTGTCTCTTTCGTTCGTTAGCCTCTTATTGGGGTAGGGTCGGCCGGCTCTCTCTTTAGAGACGGAAACCGTTGATACACATTCCCTTGATAACGCCACGGCCATTTCAGGTCGTATTGTTATGTTATGCCCCCCAAATCCCCCAAAATGTCATTTTACCTCATGCATGTTATATTGTAAATTAGGCCTAGGCTATAATATATCAGTTCCACTTACCTATTTGAATGAAATAATCAGTTTAATGGTCCCTTTTTAGGAAATTATGGGTCAAAATCGAAATCCATGTTGAAAAAGATTTACCTTAATTTAATTACACAGATTCTTCAGAGGCAGTCGGCGGTAACTGGTGGGATGTTCCTGAAAGCTTCACTCAATCTTCTAGTTCCAAAGTTGGTAAGTTCACTGAAAGTATGGTTATTTTATTCAGCGACTGGAGCTCCGCGTTAAGCTAGATCACCGGGACATGCCATTGAAACTTTTATTCCAACTAGTATTAGTAGTAATGTATTGTCTTCAATGATCAAGACCTACTGCTTTTAAAATATGCAATAGATCACACTCCTAAATGTCCTATTGAAACGCCAAATTGTAGTTATGATACATGTACAACAAGTATTGTCTTGATTTTTAGGTGTTTGTGGGTGGTGGATCATGTAGTATGAACCATGGTGGGGGGGGGGGGGGGTCATGATATCTACATTCTCCGCTACACTACTCCCCCCCCCCCCCCCCCCCCCGAAAAATGAAAAAATCTGAAAATTAAGCTCTCCAAGAAAAAAATTATTGCTAACTTGCTATGGTGTCCTCAAAACCATTACACCATTCTCAATACAGTCAACCTTTCATGCATCACACTTCATCAAACGACCCCTCTCTTTATTGCCAAAGCTATTTCATAAGTCCTGGCCGACTGTGTTTTTTTCTTGAAATTCTCTCTTGGACCATTATGGATCATTCTACCTAATCTCCATTTGCAATACCCATACCAATCATGTGAAGTGCAATATGATGTGTATGTAACACATAATTAGAAACTGTAGCTGTAACCTTTCAAGTTTGGCCTAATCACTTTGTCTTGTTTTGTATGATTTTCTTTGTGGATAGACGAGGGTTTTGATGATCCCGAACTATCAGTCACTGAGACCCAGTCAAGGAGTGCACATAAGAAAGGAGGTAAAGTTTCACACACACATCGCCAATACTTTTCAGCTCTTTAATTTAAAGCTAACTTAATATACAATGCAGGTGTTGTGTTATATGATTTAATAGTTGATGACATAGAATATATAACCACTTAATTGCGATTTTTTTTCCCGCTATTTTATGCTTCAGAAATCAAATTACAGCCAATGTGCAAACATTTTTACGTCGAAGCTATTTCATCAGTCTCAGCAAATTTAAGGCAAGTTTGACTGTGTAACAATGTTGTGTTTTTAATCTTTATTGTAATGTTAAGTCTTTAGAAAGTAATGATACAGTCACACTGACCATGTTTCATCTAAATTTTAAACATATCAATTGTTTTGCAGGAGCTGCAGAGGCAGTGGATACTGAGTGGTGGGATGCCCCTCCAACTCTCGTAGAGAGTAAGTACGAAATATGCTGAGTGATGCTTGTTTGATACCCTTCAAGAATTTCATGTCTGTCACCCCACCCTCTTTTTAATCTACATGATCATTCTCTTCCATTTGAAGCGAATAACTTCACGGCAATTAATCTTGGATGATTAGCTCATATTATAATGTTTAATGCATTCAGTTATATGCAGTGCATAGTCATTTCAAGTATGTGTCAGGGATTGAAATTTGTTAATGTAATGCAGAGTGGCAAATCCGGGAGACTCCCGGAAAATTAGTCGATCCCCCGACACGTACCCAAAATCCACAATGATTCCACAAATCAAAAATCAGCTCTGGTCCTGTAAAGTATTAAATCTTCTCATTGAAAATCAGGTATCCTCTTTTTTATAGTCCTGTAAGTTATTAAGTGCACTGGCGTGTGGTAAAATCAATGTTTCCCTAACAATGATTTTGATAATCTTTGCTGTAATATTGATTTCAACTTAATATGCATGTGTATTGAACAAATAAGTCACAAAGTGATTAACTGGTATAATTTTCTCAAGGCTCAACAAACTTGCAAAAATTTGGCTGGGGCAAGTGCAATCACTGCAGATAAAGTCAGTTTCAAAAAAGCAAAATGTTGAGATGAGTATCTATTAAAAGGAATAAAGGCATGATGAGGATTAAAGAACAATCATCTGACATAACTTCATTGAAACATTCAATTACAATTATTTTTGACTTTATAAAGAAATTTATATTTCTCCTGTTTTCTCCTTTCAGATGTGAGAGATGCTGATCCACCAGGTGAATGGATGGCCAATGCTGTCACTGCTATGTCCACGGACAACAATGAAGAGGAAAAGGAAGAGGATGGGGATGACATACATTTTGATGTTCTTGGTGATGACTGGTTCGATGCTGAGGAGAGCTTTGAGGACATTCCTGCATCATCAGATGATTCACCATTTGATAGCAAACCATTGTATGAAGGAGCCCCATTGACCCTTGCAGAGAGCATGCTTCTTATTTTAACCTTAGGGTTGAGGCATAGCTTAACAGGGTCATGTCTTGTTGACATTTTAACTCTTGTGTGCCTGCATTGCAAACACCCAAACCTGTGCAAGACTACCCTTCATTTGTTTAAGAAATATTTCTCTAACTTAAAGATGCCCCTTGTATTTCACCAGTTTTGTTCAGTTTGTGGTTTCCTTTTAAATAAACAACAAAACAGCTGTCCATGTTGTCACAAACAAATTACAAGTAAGAAAGACAAGACATATTTCATTGAAATCCCCATTTTGGCACAGATACAAGCTTTGTTTCAACAAAAAGACTTTAGTGGTGATCTGCAACACAGATTTCAAAGAAAAAATGATGGTACGATTAGAGATGTATATGATGGTCTCTTGTACAAGAAGTTTTCACAACCTGGTGGACTTCTACAAAACCCCAATAATATTTCATTTATGTGGAATACTGATGGCGTTCCAATTTTTAAGTCCTCAAAATTTCAAATTTGGCCCCTTTATTTTTTAATCAACGAATTGCCCCCAACTAAAAGATTTCTGAAAGAAAAAATGGTGATAGCAGGTTTGTGGTATGGTGAAGGTAAGCCACACATGAATACTTTTTTGAAACCTTTTCATACATCATTGCAAGACTTATCATCTGGAGTTAATATCTGTAATTACCTGGGAATGGAACAAAAGGTTAAGGGCATTTTATTGTGTGGGACATGTGATATGCCTGCAAAATGCTCGGTCCTCAATATGACCCAATTTAATGGGTTATATGGATGCCCCAAATGCACCCAACCAGGGGAAGTCATAAGTGTTGGAAGAGGGCATGCAAGAGTGTTCCCTTGTGATTTGACCACATTAGATGACAGCAAAAGAACACATGACCAAACAAAAATGTGCGCAGAGCAGGCTTTTCAGATGGGAAAACCAATACTCGGAATAAAAGGTCCATCCTGGTTTTTGTACCATATGCCTGATTTGATAAATGGTACAGCTATTGACTGGATGCACCAGGTTCTTCTTGGAATAGTTAGAAGGCTTTTAAAACTTTGGTTTGATAGCAGCCATTCCAGTCAACCTTATAGTATATCCCACTTACTTTCTGCTGCAGATGCCCGTTTGAAGAATCTGAAACCTCCAAATTTCATTGGTCGAGTACCAAGAAGTATTAGGGATCACAGAAAATACTGGAAGGCATCAGAGTGTCGGTCATGGCTCTTCTACTACTCCCTACCAGTATTATCTGGTTTACTCCTTGACATGTATTTTCAGCATTATTTGCTTTTGGTGGAGGCTGTGTATTTACTTAATGTAGATTCCATTTCCCACGAAACTATCGATCACTGTGAGCAAGTTTTACAACATTTTTGTATGATGCATGAAACCTTATATTCCAAAAGTGAGATGACATCAAATATTCACCAACTGCTTCATCTATGTGATGTTGTCAGAAATCTTGGTCCCCTTTGGGTTTATTCATGTTTTACCTTTGAATCGATTAATGGAGAATTATTGTCTTTGTTTCATGGTACACAAAATGTTGATATGCAAATTGCTAACAGTGTGGCAATTTTCTTGAAGTATCCATTGCTTGTGCAAGATTTGAAACTGGATTCTGAAGTTGGAAAGTTTTTCTCTAGAATGAGATTCTCCTCACACAAATACAAGAAAGGTAAGCATATGTTTCATAATTACTATATTCTTGGTGTCACTAAGAAATACACCCTAAAAAGAATGGAACAAACTGTAATACGGAGACTAGTCGGCCATGCAGTCTGCCGTGAGGTTCAATCTTTCTTAAGAGTAATGTGGGATAGCACGGTAATATGTTCAAAAGAATATACTTTGGCCTACCAGCGAAATTCATACACTGTTATGTTTTATCAGGATGAAACCTTATCATTTGGTCGTGTTCATAAATACATAGAATTAACCCCTTCAGCTCCTTGTTCATGTGATGGTATCTGTTCATGTTCAATATATATTGCCCTTATTGAGAAGTTCCAGGTTGTAGATTTTCACCTATCAAATGATGACATGACATCTGCTAAAGTAAGTCACCTTGTTCCTTGCAGAAAAGATGGCTTTGAATTAGTAGCAGTTGAAATAAAGGATATAATTGAATTATGTGTTTTCATGGAGATTGATGATTGTGATTATTTGTATGTCGCTAAACGCCCCAATCAAGTAGAGAGAGATTAGCATGATCATCAGTTGGCATCTGTATACAAAGGTGTTGGGACGCTTTAAGGCTAAGACTTATTTTGCCATACCTCTTTGTTTTATAAGCTATTTATAAGCTACATAAAAACGTGAGTATTATTATTATTATGTATTGTGTTCATTACACTCTGTATATAATTGTATTGTGACTTGTCAAACCCTGAGTAGTGGTTGATTGGGTAACTCAATTGAATGCATGGTCTTTGTGAAGTGCTTACATGTACATACAAATGATTCCATTCACCCATCATGAATAATTGTATTTCAAAAGGCAGAATGTGAAATTGCATAAAATGCCTATAAAATCTCTTAAATGTAACTTTATGTCAGCTGACATTTGCAGCAATAATTATTGTGAGAGCACTGAATAATCAAATCCATGGATACATTCTGTAAGATATAAAGTAAACTTGGTTCCTGGAAACCATCATTTTGTTTCTCTTTTGTACGAGTCTCGAGAAATGTGTGCGACTTGATCATGTACATGTAACAACTTTTCCCCTCTTTATTGTACATAACTTATTGAAGAGTACTACTTGAAATGCAGATGCTTAGTATGCTTTCTAAAAGACTGGTAAGCTTAATTGCAATTAACTTCTCAAATTGTAGAATTGGTTTGCGAGTTGCGACGTGCCAGCTTGCAGGCGTGCAGTAGGTTCCATGTAAACAGTCGACTTTAAAATAGCAGGCTTGCAAGATTTCAGTAAACTTTGCAAGCTTTCTGGCATGCAGTAGGTTTCATGACCAATCTTGCAAGCCTACAAGCTTGCAGCCGTTTTTAAAATAGCGTGTTAGCCTGCAAGCCTTGCAGGCTTGCAAGATTTCAGTAAACTTTGCAAGCTTTCTGGCATGCAGTAGGTTTCATGACCAATCTTGCAAGCCTACAAGCTTGCAGCCGTTTTTAAAATAGCGTGTTAGCCTGCAAGGCTTGCAGGCTTGCAAGATTTCCGTAAACTTTGCAAGCTTTCTGGCGTGCAGTAGGTTCCATGACCAATCTTGCAAGCCTACAAGCTTGCAGCCGTTTTTAAAATAGCGTGTTAGCCTGCAAGGCTTGCAGGCTTGCAAGATTTCCGTAAACTTTGCAAGCTTTCTGGCGTGCAGTAGGTTCCATGGCATAATCTTGCAAGCCTGCAAGCTGCAAATGGACTTTAAAATAGCTTGCAGGCATGCAGCATTGGTCCTCGCATGCATGCAGCAGGATAGGGCAGAAATTTAAAGCGAGTTTATAGCGAGCAATAAGCGAGCGTGTACAGTGCGCTAGCTAGCGATTGCTTATTAGGATAGCCACTAGCTAGTCACTAGCTTTCACTAGCTAGTCGGTAACTGCCGGCATGCCTAAATTTCTGTAAGGGACACCCACTCATACATTGAAGGTGTTTTTTCTGTCGTGCGATGGGACAGGACACCAACGAAATGGAAATTCCCCTTTTAATGATTTTCCCTGTATTATTGGTTTAGATGGAAAAGAAAACATTGTGGTAATGTCAAACCATTGTTGTAAAATTCTATGAAATCATGGTGACTTCTATTGCTAGTGGAGGAAATCGTGCCAATCTACAGCATCATAGTGTTCTTTCTAATTCCTTGAATTATTTATGCTCATCCAACCAGCATTCCTAATCTACGCTGTTGATCTCTATCTTCTCTATATGATACCATACAAGCAATTAACACTGCTTCTTTTGAAACACTAAAAGAATTGTAACATGAAAATAAGGGGATAAATATTTTCTCTTTTTTAGCTATAAATATTTAGAAAAGACTGCTTCAGCTGTTGTACACTAGAGGCAAGGAGCAAAGGCAAAAATGCAAAAAAATAATGAATCCATAATTATAATATAAGCATTCTATTCTAACAACAATATATAAAATAAGAAGTTTCAAGTAAAACAAAAAAGTAAATATATATTTCTTCACCCTGAACTGCCATATTTTAAATCCCTAATACTTTGAACCTAAATGATGTTAATACCAGTTTTCTTTTCAATCGTTATGCCAAGCTTTCTTTTGCACCAGAGCAAAAGAAAACTGAAGGTAACGTTTTTACATTTTAAATGCTATTAAATATCAGAGCTGCTGTATTCATCTAATGGCCATAAATTTAAAAAACGCAAGATAATACTTCCCTTTAGCCATAACCTTATATCATCATAATCATCAAAAAATGCAATTTTTGTTATAAAAAGTTTGATCACTAGCTTTTCTGATAGACTGGCATAAACGTATCTACAAGTATAGGCACTGTTCTCAAACATCATCACTAAAAATGTTTACTACTAGTTTCATTTGAAGAATTCAACATACCCATGATGTTTATACAAAAAAAAAACTACCATCGATATTTGCAAGAATGTTTTTGATCATCAACACACATTGGATACACCATCCCTTCTGAGAAAGATTGAGGGATACATTTTCAGACGAAATTGCATGAGAACTTTCATCTCTTTATAAAAAGAAAATTGCATGTATTAGAGCACACACACTGTATTTCACTTCGTTCATCAACTTTGATTCATAAAATATGTCCTTGATGCATACATAACTATTCTGAGTTGTGCTGGAGTTCCTTAAACAAAATGACTCCTACCAGTAATTCTGCTTTTGTTTTATTAGCAAACTGTCATTGGACAGACAAAAGAGAGTTTTCTACCTTTTTTTAATGATTTTGGACTATTACACTTATCTTACCGTCAATTGTATGTTACCTTGTGCCAAGTACTCACCAATTCACAGACCCTTTATCTACACCATTAATACCAAAACATTGATTTGACAGGGTGTGAACATTGCATTAGGAAGGGTTATGTATCCTTTGAGAACTGCTGCATGCATTTACACCCAATTGACTCCATGATTTCCCTCTTCACCAGATCGCCCTGCTGAACTTCTGCAATGCAACCAGATAAGGATACCAAGAGACTTCCCATCCCTTCAGGCATGATTAAAGCTGTGAATTATGGATCGTTCAGCCATTAGATTCCCTTTCAGCTTTCCTGGATGATACAACTGATCGGTGGCATCGAAGTCAAAGTTTCCCGATTCAAAGATCAGCAGATCAGATCCTCAAATCGTTGCCACACAATAAATCTAGAGCTGCTCCCCGATTCACTTCAATTTGCTTCACAATCAAAATATGATGATCCACTGTCCCTGCTGGTTGAGGCTCATTTAATTGGGATGTTAAACAACAAAGGAACGATTTGTTGCTCATGTGTATTGTAACTTAGGCAAATCCTTTTTCCGTAATGTAGAGATATTTCATCATGTCCTTCCTCCCAGAAGAGCACACCAACTGAGGATACTCTATTAGCAGAATGTTCACATGCATAGCCTCCACATAAGTCCATACTGTAAATTGCGTTAAAAAGTCTGCACAAGATTGCTGTGGTTCCCGAGATAAAAACAAACAAACAAACAAAAACACTAACGAAGTATGAGTTGAGTCACTTTGAGCTTCCACTGTCAATAATTTGCACATTTTTTTCCTTCATTTATGATACAAGTTTGATAAAATCTATCAAATGTAAAAAAAAGACTTTGGAAGATAGAAGGCCAAGACGAAGGGTTATATGCTTCCTTCTTCTAATAATTTGTTGAGTCCTGCTACAATTACTGAAAGGTTTGGTTTTAGAGGACTGTTTGGGTCAAAAAGTGAGTCCATAAACGCACCATCCTGGAAGAAACCAAATACATAGTCTATCCTGCCTTGTGATTTATCCGTCAGATGTCTCGCCACCAGTTTGGTGAGGAGCAGAGAGCAGTCATTGAGCGCTCCTACCATGAAGTTCTTATCAAACGTGTAATCCACTTCGCAGAAGCTGACGAAAGTCATGATCATGGTCCGGAACTTTCTCCTGAAGGCTTCGGCGATTTTGATCTCCTCGGCGTTGAACTGTTCGTTGCGGTAGAGGATGCCGATCTTTACGGTTATCTTGATGATGTTCTTGATTAGTTTATCTGCCTCTTTCTTGTTCTGCTTGTACTCCTTGCACAGCTTGTAGACATTGTCCAGGAGTTCACCCATGGTGTCGTCGATGAAGACCTTGGCGATCTTCTTGGATGTCATCTTGCCTAACATCTTCTTCTGGACCCGGAGACCCAGGTTTTTGGACCCACCCACTTCAGCAACTGAAAACATGAACAAAAAGAGTCAATAAGATAAAAGACTGTGAAAAAAATACATACAAAAAATAAAAATAATTCAAAATGTTAATGTAGCTACTATCAGTAGCAGTTCTAGAAGGGTAGGGGGCCCAAGCCCCATCCCGCCTCCCCCATTCGTTACAAGGGTCTGAAAATCAGACGATTACTAAATGGATTGCAATCACTAAAGTGGACTCGACAACTACTGGTCATTACTTTCCCACTTTAAAGACATTTTCAAGTCATTTCATTTTGAGGGCCAAGTTCTAAGTTAGTATTATCTTTGGAATGTAACCTTTTCCTTTTTGGCCTGCAAATGGGACATAGTACCTAATACGTTTTCACATTACCCTGGCTTCCTTGTTACTGTTAGTTTAGACTAAGAAATCAGTGTCTGTTCTGTCAGACTAGCTGCTAACTTCGCCTCAAACGCTAGGCAATACAATACAGCTGACAAACAGCTAACTTGTGTTCAACAATTGCATGCTTCCTTTTCTATACAACCTTCAGTGCGTTTATGCTTTTTGCCTACAGGTTCACCTGCTCCTATTTAGTAGCATTGATGAAATCATTTATGTTATAGCAGACACTGTGAAATTACAATACAACAGCGGGATGAACCCGGAAGTGTATAAAGCTTACACTGCCTATTTTACCAAGCAAACATAATATTTACATGTATTTGAAATAGAATTACCAGTATCAATGTTTTAAAATCAAAGTGTAAAAGGGAACAATAAAATAATAACTACATTATTCATACCCCTTGTAAATTTGATATTTTTTGTGTTTTTGGTAATTCAAGAAATAAAGATTGAGATTGAATAGGGCATTTGTTGAACACGTTTAGATGTAAACTTTAATATGTCATATTCTCAAGAAACACCAATCTGGACAAATCAATTTTCACATATTCAATAAATTACAAAACTTGTTAAGGGTATGCATAATTTAGTTGTTAACTGAATAGTTGCTCTATAACAGTACCGTATATTGTATTCATGGGTGATTAATCACTTTAAATCCAGAACGGATCAATCCCTCTCCCCCCTCAAGAATAAAATGACCGTATTGCCTGAATTTTCTGATGCCTTATGTTTACTGACAGATTCATTTCCCTTGGATAATGAGGTACATCATAACAAACACTAGGGACCTGAATATTGTCAATTTGGAAAGAAAATTACAATTTTTGTAGGATACTAATGGTTGAAAAGGTTAAGTACTTCCATTCTATATGCTGATAGACAAGGCAGAGGCTTTCAAGGACTTTAAAAATGGCTTTCCTCATATTACCTGTATACATTCTCTGTCAACAATATTAGTTTATATGCATGCAGGGCCTACATATGGTTCATAAGCTTTTTTGTGGGCCCTAGATAAATTTGCAAATATGTTGTCAAAATGTGAATGTATTTTGTACATGTGTTTGGTAAATTACAAATATTTAAATATATGTGAAATATTGATACGTCACAATCTATGTTTCTTGAGAATGTGACATATTAAAGCTTACATCTAAAAGTGTTTAACAAAAAGCCCTCATTTATCCAGTCCATATTTTTTGGTAAGTTGAGAAAAACACAAAAACATCAAATTTACAAGAGATATGAATGTTAACTGTATATATATGCAAACAATTAGAACCAGCAAACATTTAAAGGGCTAAATATTTTTTGGGGTAATGTGTCTCCTTTAACCTTATGCTTGGACCACCAATCTGTCAGTAACATGGTACATCAACAAAGGAAGTTGTATCATATCCGAGAACACTTTACTCCCCTCAAAACTCCCTCAACTGAAATAACATCCCCTGTTTTTTAGTGCCACATTACGAGCTGGAACCATGAATACCACTAAAGATGGCACATAGAATTAGTTCTAAGAAATATGTTTTCACAAGAAATATTTCCTTATTTGAATAAAAGGCTGATACTTTGCATACAGCTATTTCTAAAAAAGTGTACCGGTACATATTTTCACAAGAACTATTTCCTTATTTGAATAACAGACTGATAATTTGCATACAGCTATTTCTAAAAAGTATACATATTTTCACAAGAACTATTTCCTTACCCCGTATTTGAGTAAAAGGCTGATAATTTGCATACCCGTACAGCTATTTCTAAAAAGTGTATATATTTTCACAAGAACTATTTTTCAAGTTGAATAAAAGGCTGACAATTTGCATACAGTTGGTTCTAAAAGTGTACATAGTTTAACAAGAACTATTTCCTTATTTTAATAAAAGGCTGCAATTTGCATATGTCTGTTGTTGCATTGTCAAAATGATACGGCCAGCTTTTCAGACTATCAGACAGACAGACATGTTATATGATATAATAAATGAATATGAAATTAAATTCTGGTTCAAATATCAATAGCTCCAGCATCCGAATCATACAAAGATGTCCAGATCGATTGCCCTTAAATCACAGCTCAATCAAATTACTATAATTCGCCGTTTAGTTACAGACAATTAATTTCACACATTTTCCAAAGCAATGCATTCATAAGCTCCATAATCAGGCTAATGTCTCATTGTAAGTTCATCGATAACACCGGTACTCCGTTCTAACTGCAACTACCGGTAAGCGGCCGCCACCTGGAATGATGAATGGTCTTGGCTTCAGCGTGTTGGCTTCACACGATTAACCTTTCACAAAGCATGTCATTTGCCTCTTAATGGAGTGAAATCATGGAAACTCTTTAAATGTAATCGTGATTTCTGGTAAAGACAGGGAATATCCTTTCACACAATTAAACCAACAATAACAGACAAGACTTTGCAAAGTTGGGGACCACCTGTATCATAATGACTACAGGTACATCTTTTGCTTCGTTAAGGCAGTTTTTCATTGAATCCTGTATTGAACATGTACATGTCAAGACCACCTGCTCATAAAGATCGCTTGTCCCATCTTCCTCTAGTAGTATTTTATATACCGTAAAGGTTTCAATGTGTAATATTTGAAACCAAATATGACGGAAAACGCAGCAAACTGAGAAAGATAACTTGGACATTAGGCTCGTAATATGCGAGTCCAGATTCTGTCTGTTTTTAAATATCTTTTTTCTTCGCAAAGAGTGTAATGTCTCCACTAATCATTCAATCCCCGAAAATCAGAACTGTCTCTGTTTTAGTGTTGAGGGTGTGTTATTTGCTCACCAGATTGGGCGCAACATGGAACAGTCCAAGCATTGGACTAGTAGCATGTCTGTGTTGTACAACTTCAGTAATTAAAACAAAAATCAGATTTATTTTAAGCCTGTTTCTCTGGAAAACACTTCTTATTACTTTCTTATCTCTTTTTCTTTTTCACATTGTACTTTTACTGTTTTTGTTGCATCTTTTTTAAGAAAATTTGGGGAAAATATTATAGTTTCGTTTCTTGATTTTTCAAACTTCCTTTTTAGTCTCCAATTTCTTAATTTCAATTGTAAGATTATGATTGTTTCATGTTACTTTTGTATATATATTATTTCATGGTTTTATGATTGAAATAAATGAATTTAATTGAATTGAATTCATTATCTTTCATCCGAATATATGCAACCAGCTTTTCACAACTGCACATGTTCATGGTAATTATTGTTAAAGGTATAAGCCAAGAAAAGGAAACTGAAACTGCATTATAACTCAACGGAAACCGCAGAAACATGCTGAGCAAATTCTTTTTTTAATAACCTCATAATGGTACTGCTGTACAAGTATACTCAGAATCAGGATGCCTCATTAAGTACTTAACAATGAACATTTATCTAAAGGGCACTTCTGCTATTAACCTTGTCTAATCCGTTGTGATTTCCTGATAGAACATTTTACGACATTAACATGGACTTGAATTCTTGAAAAGTATTGTAAACATTTCCTTCTTTTTAATTTGAAAGAATAAAACAGTTTTCACAGGTTGTGTTGCTACTTTGTTCCTGCCCTGTTCAGTATTAAAGGGTGTGTTCTTACTCCGGCAATTCAAAGCCATGTGTTCCATATACTTTATATGACATTCATCCATTTATTTCATCCAAAAATGAATCATCTCTTGACATGACCATTCAATAATGTTATTAATATTAACAGAAAGAACCATTATTTGATAAATGGTCATATCAAGAATTTTTCATTTTTGGATGAATAAAAGCATGAAAGACACATTGTTTGCATGGAATCGCCAACATGTATAATTGTGTAAATCAAGAATTACGATTATGTACACAAATAAATCACCTTTTTTTGAAAAACATTATACTTGATGCATTTTGGGGGGATGGGAGGGGAGCAGATTCAGGTACCTTGTTCATGTTCATTCTGTAGTACCTTTTAACGCAGACTCTATTCATAAAATATGTTAATTATGCTTTCATTTTGGCTAATGAGTAAAACCGAAGCCATTTCGATTCATTTGCATTTCAGGAAGCTCCAATTAATGATTGGAAAAAATCTTGGGAGCGCAACCACCTTTTAGAATATATCTACATCATCTTTCAAAAGCCACTTCAGAACTGATCGATGCAGCCTGAACTTGTTTACAGTTTCTGCGGTGTGTTAAAAACTCAGTGTTAATTAACACTGAGTAGTAGCAACAAATTGCTAATGAGTAGTAGCAACAAATTGCTATCTGAGAGAAAGTCCTACAAGATACATCATATATAATCCATATAACGCAAAGTTAAGACCCTTCATAAGTACCATATTCAACAAGTACCATTCGACAAGTACCCTATTCTCTATCTTAGACATGTTTCGCATTGTTAGTACTGTACTTGAGATATAATAACATGGAGGTTATGAAGATAACGTGATCTACATTCTACAAACACGACATAATATAAAGTATCCTGTTATGAAGAAAAACAAGTACCGGTACACTTCACATTAACACAAACATAAAGACACAAAGGCCTACATTTTTGGATGATGAAGTATTATAAAATGGACAGCCCACTACATGAACTAGTTCTATTCATGAAATTATGATTTTTAAAGAGCAGATACTTTCTCAAGTTACATGTATATGTACCCTGAAGCTAGTATTTGTTTTCCTTAAGTATAACAGAAATAAAGAGAGACGTATTTTTTTTTTTCTGGTTTTTTTTTTCTGTGTTTTTTTTTCTTTTTTTTCTGTGTTTTTGGGGTGTAGTTTTGTTATATTTTAAACCAAGAATAGGACAGGGTTGGAAAAAGAGATTTCCATTCATAAGGGTTGTTAGCCCCACATAACAGGCCAATTCAATATGTTGCATTTTTTGTGTGGCTATTATGGTAGCTTTTTTGCAGGTATTTGGGACAGATCCCCTCACTCAATCAGCCCCAATATATTTATGTTTCATTGTAGTAGTAGTAGTTGTAGTAGTAGAAGCATCACAATAGATAACATGTTCAGGCTATTTTCTGCCACGCCGTCATTAAATTCTTGAAGGTCTTCGAATAAGGAAACAAGTGCATATCGCTCGGTCAATATTTCGTACAAGTACTACACTATGTATACTCTCGGTTCCGCTTGTGGTCGGGTGATAATATGTTTCTCCTATTACTGGTTCAATGTCATTGATCAATTTACATGCAAGTTTTGAAGCTATATATATATACTAATACAAGTGAAACTCATTCCCAGATCGTGTTTGGGAGCATATATCCATAATGCTGGTAATTCATGGACACTTGATCCGAGACCACTCTCTCTCTACCATTTTCAATCTTTTTTAAGCAGTAGAGATACATTGTATCTACATGTAGTACCAGACTTTAAGTGCATGCATGAGAAATTCAAGAAGAGACACATCACAGCTGATACCAAGATTTACAGATAAATAAAATACCCATCTATTAAAATCGTAGAAGAGTGGAGATGGTGAACCAGGGCCCCAAACTTGTTATCAATAGCAAGTTAAAAAGATGGTGCACCCGCAAGCCTACAGTACTGTATATCTACATCACCATGCAAGCCGACACTTACATTTGTACAAGCAGCATTTAAACAGATCTGTTTAATATATCAAAGCTTGGCTGACAGCTAATTTTTCATAGAATGTTAGCATTTGCTATTGATAATAACTTTTATGAAACTGGGTCGAGTATAAGTTTACATGTAGTATTAGACAGGGCTTCACTCTCTGCTTCACTTTAGCATAACTCTATATCCATCATCAACCAATCACATTACAGTGTCATTTCCAGTTCCTTTTCAAAATATATATCAGAAAAAATTTGACACCTTGGTTTCATTCACTAGAACTTGTAATGTCTGCAGAGCAAGGATAAAATTGATCAAATAGTTTTGATGATTTGATAATGATGATTGACACTGTAATCCAATGCTGCAGTGAAACCACTACTTAATTTTCACCAAAGTACAGCATCGACATCTAGTCTTGCCAACAGACAGTGCCATGACCCACGCTCTGACTACAACTGCAGTTTAATAATTTCCACCATGATTTGAATTCCTAGCATCAAGCCTGTACCCAATATTTTACTTAACTCTAACCACAAGCTAACAAATCTGCAGCTTAAAGTACTAGTTCAGATCTGTCATCAGATATAAGTCCAACCCAAAATAAGTCCAAGATGTTTGACAAAGTACTAAACAATCCACATTCACTCATTTTCATAATGATGCTCACACTTTAACAGCAATTAGATCAATCAAGCGGGCATGTACTGTAGAGAAGCCTCTAAGGTCATGTAATTTGCTTTCACATTGTATTCCAATCCTGCAAGAAAAATTTCTTTATTTTCTGAAGTATCAGGAAACATTTAAGAGATTTCTCCCGTATTTTCAGTTCACAATGCCAAAATACCTGTTCCGCCCAGACAAGTGAAATATTTCTCTATTAGTGAGCATAGAAATGAGCTTAGTATGATTTTTCAAATTTCAATCAAAGTGAAAAATAAGTAAAATACAGAATTCTTACAAGGGTGAAATGAGGAGTCTTTACTTTATAACAAGGGCAGAAAATAAGCTTGAATTACAGACTAAATCATTGGCCTATTCAAACTTCAAGCTGAGCTGCAAATCTTCCACATTTCAGCCCTAATTCCAATCACTGTTTGGTCACATGTAAGTCAATTCCTGGTGTGAGAGAATTCCTTGAAAGGTGTGTCCAGTTTATATCAAATTGAGAAATAAACCTGTCAAAAGAAATTGATTAATTTTGAAATATAACCTGGATTGAATAGAAACAGAATTTTGGTATCTTTATTATTCACTTTTCTATTTCTGCTCATCTATTATTACAAGTCTTAATACCAATCGATCCTAATCCTTTCCCTTTATAACAATTTGCTTTTTAAAACTTTTTGTCCTGAAAATTAAAATATGTGTCAATTGTAATTTGATTCTGTATTTTCTTAATTACAAGATAAAAATAAAATTTCCCTTTACAAAAATGAGAAAATGGCCATATCACCGACCAAAGTTCAAAGGTTGTACTTTATGGTTTGGTGAAATGACCATGGGTGTTCATCCCAGAGAGGCACGGAAGAGGTACAAACATCTTCTCCAAAAAACCCTCACTCTTTGAGACAAATATATAAAAAAAAAGGCCAGTGCATGCATGTGCTCATTCAGTAGTTTATCTGCCTGTCAGACCAAAAATCATGGGTTAAATAACTTCAATTTCACCCCAGGTAGATGAACACAGCCTTCATTGCTTTTATGTTGCCTCTCCTGAATCATAGACACAGGTTACCGATAGGTTATACCAGTAATTGAAACTTGAAAACCCTGTCTCTCGGATAGGGCGTTAAATGTAGGCCCCGTTGTGGAGGGGAGCTGCCATCCTTGAGTGGGTGGAGAGTGGCAAACATGGATGAACCTCTTGCCAAAGGATGTTAGTGCCAGGCTGGGATTTGAACCCTCAACCCTTGGATTGAGAGTCAAGTGAATGAACCACTATACAACAACACCTCCACATAGGCCTTGTCAGCCAACAAGGACCTGCACAAACAGGGGCTCCTTCTTAAATCTTCTTAAATCTTCGCTCACAAAGGAAATACAAAGATTACAGTACACAGAGAGACACTCCAGAGTCCAGATTTATAGTACCGGTAAACTATGCCTTATAACTTTATAACACATAAAAAAACATTATAATTATCTTCATTTGAAAAGAAGACAATTCTTCCAACAAACGATCCCCCTAATTGTGGGAGACACATCTTGAATGCATTTTGGTAATTAATACTCCAGAGACAAACTCACATCTTCTTCTAATGAACCCATGCTTCTATCCATCTCCTCAATTAGATGCATTGAGATACAATTACACTGCGTTCAGACTACTACCTAGTCTGAATGTCGCATAACAAAACGCTTGTTTGAGCATCATTTCGAAAACAAAAAAACCTGATGAACAGAGTCAATGTACTCAAGTCTGAACATTATATCATATGAAAATTGTGTAAAAATTGTATAAAGAGCTGATATCAATCACAAGTTATTTGCGATTGATATCGATGGCAACTATGCACATAAGAGATAGGAAACTGCAAACTTGTGATTGACTGTAGGACTTACGATTGATTTGGATCAATCGTAACTCTTTATATTAGACGAGGGCCCTGGTTAGATACTGATGATTGTCCAGCTGTCATGTTAATCGACCCCTTCAAAACTAGTTTCTCTATAAGACATTTCTTTATTCAACAAGTTGTTTTCTAGTTTGAACGCTCCTTTTGCTATACAACAAAAAAGTATAATTTCATAACAATAATTATGAATTTATAATGAGTATTATTATTATGATTAATATTTATACAACAGTTTCGAATATAAATTATCTACAATCTCAACACGCTATGTGACACATCGAGATACAATTACAGTGATTATCAGTTTTCTGCTTCCATGGACGGACATCTAGCGTACCAAGGACATTGGTAATTGTGTGAAAGCCATAACGCTTGATGCCTGCTTATTCCCTTGGTTGGTAATCAATGAGGTATTATATGCAGGTTTTCATTTCTCTAGGGATGAAATCATCCCAATGATATCGATTTTGTCTCCCTGTCAAGACAGCATTTCCATAATCATGATGATCATAATCATAAAGCATAATGCCTATTTGTATGGAACGTATATATGTGTAAATGATAATTATTGTAAGTGGTCATGCAGTTACGGAGTTTATATTTTGATATATAATTTTTCTAAAATCATATAAAGTAGATCTATCGTCAAAGGATGATGTGATTCTACCCCCCCCCCCCTCTCTCTCTCTCTCTCTCTCTCTCTCTCTTCATCTCTCATTCTCTTTCTCTCTCTCCATCTCTCTCTCTCTCTCTCTTCATCTCTCATTCTCTCTCTCTCTCCATCTCTCTCTCTCTCTTTCTCTCTCTCTCTCTCTCTCTCTTTCTCTCTCTTTATATCTCTCTTCATCTCTCCATCTCTCTCATCCTCTCTCTCTCTGCTACAGATTTCTAAAGACTCACATATGTATGTGAATAATTAATTACAGACTTATGACTTGTAGTGTATGTTTTTTTCTTCACAAAGCAGTTTCAAATAATCAAACATTCACAAGCGATGTTTTACCTTTATCAATACTCATCGTTACCTTTAACACTCATGGTATAAATCCGCTTGGTTTGCAGGATTTCCGCCTCTCGCTGTAACACAGCTCAGTGTATTTCCTGTTGATTAGTTCAGGGGTTTTCCTCCCTAAAACCCTACATTGAACCTAATCACTACTCCGAGGATACAATAATCATTCTCAAATCTCACACATTAAACCAATTTATGAAGTATATTTTGTTAAAGATGATCTGTGGCTTGCTTATACTCTGTGTACAAGAGGTGTGATGAAATACAAGTTTTGTGAGTGAAAATGAAAGAAACCTTACAAGAAAGATTGTAAAGAACCAGTTTAGCTTACATTATACAGTGCGTCCCAGAAAAAACGAAACCGAGAATCATCGATGTTTTATTATAACTTAATTACAATTATAATTAATAAATGACACATATTTGAAAGCTTAGATCCTCCTCTTTCATTTGATGCAACTCATATGATGCATATTTCACGGATGAGTGATTAAAAGCAATTTGAAGAGAGGTAAAGCGGTAAAGTGACACAAAACAACAAATCTTTCTTACATACAAGAAATCTTCTGTGGTTTTTTAATCTAAATTCAAACATCTTGCCAATGTCAGGAATGAAAGACAGTTTGAATATGATTCAAATGGCACAAAAGGGCTGTAATGGAAGCCATTATTGAACACTACTTTTGACATTTAAATAAAACTTGTATTAAAGTAGGTTCAATCTTTGTGGCAATATCCTTTTCTCCCATTCTGATGTTCGCATGGAAGTATGACCCAATAACAGAACCGCAGTACCCACTCGTCGGTTGATATGAGGGAACGTGAGAGGAATACAAATTCTGTTTCCTTTCAGCGGAGAAACGCTCACCAATGCTACTTAACGGGAGAAACAAATTTACATTTAGTTAGACATGATCGGCAGATTGAAATTAGGCGACAAATAAAACACAGTACTTGTGTCAAAAGGGGAGGACATTTTCCATCCCTGCCTCTACAATATATGTTTACATAAACTGTTGGGAGTCCTTTACTGCCTCTTTCTAATTTCATTTTGATGATGCGAAAGGGTGTGAACTAGATGGACATTTATATTCAAGAGTTATGAATCTGATGATATCTATCCTGTTTAGATTTTACCCGACATGATTTAGGTACTTATTTTTTTTAACAAAAAATTGATCCAATAACACAAGCAATCATGTGATCTCTGGTGTTTATACATGTACGGTATGACTGTACATGTATGTTGCAATTGAGGACTTTAAAAAAATCCATCACAAGGAATAGGATGTAAGTTTGCCAAGAGTTCATAATCTGTTATTATCATATTCATAATTGGGAGAAAAATTATGCCCAAGATGTATTTTTTACATTGCATTTATCACCAGAGAGTGTTTTATTTCCAACTTATCAATATTTCATTATTTGGATATGATTTGAGGCCATTCCTCATCTCGGCCCCTGCAACGGCAAGTGGTGATGATGATGATTTTAGGTGATAATGATGATTTGACATCAGTGTGACATCCATTGAGTACCAAAGTGTGACATCATACTGGCTAAGTTGTCAAGGTTGCCGATTCCAAATGCTGAATTTGCCCTGCTGCAGCCTGTTGCTTGATTGATCATGTGGTAAACCTTGTGCGCAGGCTCTGTTTTTTTAGAACCAGTAACCTGGACACCAAGCGAGTATGACACTAGCACTTTGGTATTCTATCATCGGCAAGAATGCCCCATCGTTAAACAATATGTTTAAATCGCAGTAAAAACAGAACATAACTCATGAATGCCGTTGACTTGACAAGAGGAATGAATTACTTATTGCTTGGTAGTGTTCTGAATTATTAATCTTGTTAGGACACAGATTCTTCTGAGGTCACGTTCTAAACATCAGCTTGTCTCACCTGCTTGCTGAAGGCCAGGTTCATAGGCCTGTTCAGACAGGAGAAAATTTATGTGAAACTCATATAATTCAGCGAAACAAACAACGGTGGTAACGGTAAGAGTTTTTAGCTCTGGTAATCTCTAAAAGAGCTCTGGTTAATTGAAAAAAGCTCTGGTTAACTGAATAAAGCTCTAGTAAAAAAAGAAACAATAATAATGCTTACATGTCATTGAGTAAATCACACTTGAACACCTAATCCTATCAAAAGAGCTCCTGCGAATAGAAAGTATTTTTTGTAACACTGGTATATAGAAATTTTGTCTAATAAGAATAATAAAAAAAAGTGAAAGGGAGTACGGACTAGAAAACGTCATATAAAGAAACGTTGTATGAAGAAACTGCTTTCAAAGAGATCAACTGACATGACAGCTAGCCAACCATCGGTTATGTGATTTTGTACAATTTGATGTTCAGATGAGAATAAAAGCCTGATTCTCTATTTGTTTTCATTCAAAACAATGCTCAATCATACTTTTTGTTACACACACATGTACATGTACAGTGTAGTTTTGTTTTATGGCATTTTTCTATGCACAGATACTACTTTCAGAATTGAAAAAAAAGGTATCGTACAGCTATACATTGATTTCTAGCAGTCTGAAAAGACTTTGAATGCAGGGTTGCATATGACTTTCTCTCAATAATTCATACATTTTTGTCGTCATATTCAATCCATTATTCCAACATCACTCAAGGGCTATATCCAGTGACTAATAGATTCTATAAGTACAAAGAAGCATTATTTATCACCCTCAAATCATTACTCTTGATTTAATTCATCAACTTGCCACAAGCTCTGTCTTGAACTAAATGAAAAAAATATTACCTGTGAAGAGAAAGGGACAAAGGTAAAGGTAAGCTTAGGCTCTGGTCATGCCATTAAATCCTGAAATATTTATCCAGAAGGTATTCATAAAGACTGACATAAAAACTAATGTCATATACTGGTGGGGTTTGGGAATTATCAAAATGAAAACATAGTAACTCAGTCCTGAGACAATCAAAACAATGAGATGCACTACACAAAGATATAGGTATGCAGGACTTTGCACATAAATTTTGGTCCATATTTTGATCAAAAGTCTTGGGATAATTTCGAGTCGCATTTCAGATAAAAGCCATCTTGATATTCCTCCCATGATGCTTTGATATTCCCTAAATGGGAATAAAAAAGAATGTCGGGTCAAAAATTATTTTTAGCTCATAAGTTCTAACGAAACTTGAACTCCTCTTTAAATATAGCATGCTTGAAATCTTGAGGGGTGGGTCTAGTAGACCAAAAATAGCACCAGAGGTATGCTCATGAATATTGATTACTGCTCTCTCGTTCCCTCTCTCAACCTGCCAACATTAAAGCAGCGTAATCTAATATTTCTGCTGGGCGAGATACGGTCTTGTTTTCTCTTGAACTGCTTTAATAGCAACCTGTTGGCATCTCGGCTGCACCATGGGATTGCCCTCTGTTTAACATTTGGGTGCTTAATGGCCTGGTAGTTTGCATACTGTACAAGTCCATTACCACACGTTTCCCCATAACCGAAAAGAGGTGTACTAGGGTGGGGGTGGGGGCAAGGGGGAGGGGGGAGGCAAGGGGTGATGAAGGAATGGGGGTAGGGTAAGGAGATGGGGTATTGGAGGTTGGGGTTGCCTATAAGTGCAAATAGACTGATTGGTAACTCTTTGAAAGGAATGTTTTTACTGTGGTAGTTCCTGCATTCCCTCTGTTGTCCTATCTAGCTCCCTGTCATACCTTCCCTCGTTCTTCATCCATCCCCCCCCCCCCTTTAGGCCATTAAAAAAAATATACATGCTTAGCGTCCCCGCCCGCTTCCTTTTTGGGGGCCGCCTCCTATTTCTTTTTCTTTTTTATTTTTTTATTTTTTATTTTTTTTTATTTTTTTTTATTATTTTTTTTGAAAGAAAAAAAACATGAAAAACACTGCTAAAATGGCTCTATTTCTGATTTTAAAAAAAAAAAAATTGTCGGCGGCCATCTTGAAAAAAAACAGCCCCGACTGTCAGGGAAAATGTACCGAGCGGTCATTTTGAGCGGCCATTTTGAAATAAAAAATAAAAAGGGCCCCCTCCTTCCTATTTTTCGAAAAAACAGGACGCTAAACATGTTTGTTTTTTTATTTGGCCTTATATGTACCAAGTTTTCTTTCTTTTCATCAGCCCCCCCCCCCTCTCTCTCTCTCTCTCTCTTCCTCTCTCTCACTCCCCCTCCCTCCCTCCCCTCTCTCCCTCCCTCCCCTCTCTCCCTCACTCCTCTCTCTCTCTTTCTCACCCTCTCTCACCCTCTTTCTCTATTTACATTTTTCGTTCTCTCTTCCTCTACATTATACATCAACACTACTGTCACTCTCTTCTATGGAGATGAAGACATGCCTTGATTATACAATGTAAGTTTTGCTCAAATTCCCGATGACCTGTTCCTCTCATTTTTCTGCTTCTATTAAAACCAACTTAATATCATGGTGGACATTCCCCTTTAATATCAACAAGTTGTGCTCAAATGTACATGTAGCTCCATTAGATCAACTGTAGAGAATAACTTGATCAGTCACTATGAATCAGTTAAATATCCTGCTCCCTGACAATCTGTTTGCAAACTGTACTTTAATAACTCAATGATTACACTGATCAATAATACACACATGAATTGAACTTGTCAAAAAGTGCAGTCAATATGGTAAGTTTTAGTAGTCATCAGGTTGTGATTAAAAGGATAGATTATTCCAATATCATGCAAATGTTGAGCGTCAAGACATCGTACATGTAGATGTATTAAGCGCTATATAAAAGCGGAATATAATTATTATTATTAAAAGTTCATGTATTGTACAAAGATGCTAAATGTACATTTAAAGGGGTACAACAAAAATATCTCCTTAACTTTCAGATTTTGGATACACCTTCACTTGACATACATGTACATTTACACTATGTGGATTGAAAGAGACGATAAATATTTTCTCTGCAACACTTGCATTGCAAAATAGGAATTTTCAAAGGAGAATATACATGATGGGAAAGGCCAGCACTCAAACCCAGATTATCTTGTCCACATTAGTGTACAGCTTTTAAGGCTACCTAGAAATTGACAATCGATGTCTTTGACCAGCTACTATAGTAGTTACAGCAAGGAAAATACATTTCCACAAATTCCGTGACCTTGACCAACAAACATTTCCTTTCAAAATGCAACGGTTACTTTCTTCTTCTTTTTTTAATAATCAATTTTCATAAGGTAAATAATCAATTTTCATAAGGAAAATAATCAATTTTTAAAAGGATAAATATGCAGGTCTCACATTTATTTTTCAAACAAACTTCCTACATATTATTTCATTGTCATGGATTTCTTTATTTTACCTTTATACTGGTCGACTGTAGTATGATACTAATTCGTAAAGCCTTCACCTATTCCAGCGATTGCCTGTACAATACAGCCAATGCATATTACCTGCCCACTCATTTAATACAATGTAGACTTCACAGAAGAAAAAACATCGCAGAATTTCCCCAGGTATCAAATGATGCTGTGATAATCACAAGTGCATGCATGAAACTGCTGATTATTATCAATTAAAGTGCTGTATCTAGATTCAATTATCACAAGAATAGGAATAGTTAATGGTCAAGGGACTTGAACTAGTAATTAGGGTGCTGTTTCTTTGATTTGTATATAGCGAGGAATAATTATCGCCAAACCGTAGGATGAAGTATTAGCTCATTAAACCAGGGCTGTGTCAATAGAGGCAGTGTGTAATGAGTCTGGGGGGTGCACCCACACTAGTCCAATTCTTCAGGGAATCATTCAGGGATACATCCAGGGATACATCCATGTATACAGGTACGTGTATTTTCAATTGAATACCAAAGGCATTGCGGAGAAAGAGAGAGAGAGAGAGCAAGAGAGAGACAGACAGACAGAGAGAGAGCGAGAGACACACACACACAGAGACAGAGACGTAGAGAGAGCGAGAGAAAGAGAGACAGAGCGAGAGAGAGAGAGAGGGAGAGAGAGAGGGAGAGAAAGAGGGAGAGAGAGGGAGAGAAAGAGGGAGAGAGAGAGAAAGAGGGAGAGAAAGAGGGAGAGAAAGAGGGAGAGAGGGAGGGAGAGAGGGAGAGAAAGAGGGAGAGAAAGAGGGAGAGAGAGAGAGAGAGAGAGAGAAGGGGAGGGGAAAAAGGGGAATTAAAGAGAGATGGAGAGGGGGAGGGTGTTGAAATTTTGTTTTAATGTACCGGTATGATACCTAACTATTAATGGGTGGGGGTGCATATACATGTACAATAGGCTACAATGTGCAACTAAGAATGGGTACCGATACCTGCACAACTTTCAGTCTTACAAGGAGGAAGACCGATACTAAAAAATGGTAATTATTTTGGGCATTCACACTATTACCATTTTCATAGAAACTTTCCAACTTAACTGCAATCATTTTATCGAAAATCCATACACATTTCTTCGACTTATCAAAAATATGTAAAGGTGTGGTCTCAACCAAACCACAATTCCCTTACATTATCATCTCCTCATCTCAACAGATAATATCATGTAGTGTGGACACCTCTGTCAGGCTGTCTGTGTTTTGACACAGAGCTTGTTGCATTGAAACCAAGTGATGAAGAGTCAACATATTAAAACCAACCCATCGTCTAATTGGGATGAGCTAGGGCAGCTGGGTGAGAGACCTCTCCTTGGTATTGTGTGTACGCAATGCATGACAACCAAATTAACAAAGAATGTTCAGCTAATAATCACATGCAAGACCTTTTCAAAATAAATTTATATCATATCACAATAAGGGTTAGGCATACATGTAGCGGTATATAGTCATGAACTGATGTGTAGGCAATCTCATTTTGTTTTTGTTAAAAATAGAAGAAAAAGGTTACAGTAAAAAGTTGTGTACAGAAGCGGTTAATTTTGAAAAGAGATCAGCTACAAAATGATTGCTATTAATTTTATTTTGTTAATGTTATTTCCTTGATTAGATTACCAGTACCTTAAATGTAGGTCACATAGTATTACATCTACATCTTGGCACCCTAATTCCTATAGGCATACATGTACATGTATGTACACTTTACAGATTTTGTACTGGCATGTTTGCAAGCCAATTAGTCATAATGTACATTACAGCAGTACTCAATAGAACATGCAAACAAGTGTTGCAGACCAATACAATAGGGTCTCTTTCAGAAGTCAAATTAACTCATACATTACGCCTGTCCTCATCAGACCGAAGTTGCAAAATAACTTGCTGTTTTCAGACTTCGGATATTACCCTGAAGCTCAAAATTGCGCTTTTAGACCGATACGCTCATCACAAACTAGCGCCAAATAGTGGGATATTTTGGAAACAAGACCAAGATTTCTTGGGATATTTTCTTGACCAAACATCCCGCTAATTGCAACTGCGGGCTGATGAAAACGCAAATTAGCTCAGGCTAGTTAAACTTGCGGGTTATCTTGCAACTTCGGTCTGATGAAGGCACCCCTATTGATGTCCAATGCCAGGCTACAGAGCAGCAATCTAGCCCATTGACTACTGTTGTATTGTATTTTCCCCATACATGTAGGTTTCCAGCAGGCAACAGTTTTCACATACGGTACCTGTAGTCCCTACATTTACAAGTAGGCCTATTGCAGTTTCTTCCATTCCAAATAACCCTTCAAAAATAGTTTGGAAACTCAAGTTTGATTTGAAAATATCTCTCTTGTTTATGGCATTTAATCATTCCTATGTTTAGTATCACAAGATAGTGTATTTATTCTTCTTTAAAATAATATCCAATTTGTTATGGGATTTCATAATATGGAATGTGCATTACATCAAAATAGGGTACAAGGTCAAAAGTGTGAAATGTTACACAATGCACTGCTCTTGTTTGGCTACATGCATTTTTGCTCTCTTTGAAGATCGGAGGTCTGCTGTGTAGTGCACTGTACAACAATACCTGTGCTAAATACTAACTTTTGCAACTTTTCACTTTTGACCCTGTCCGTTATTGTGATGTATTGCTCATTCCATGGCTGCAAAATTATAACTAATATGATATCATTTTGAATAGGAATAAACATATTTTATAATGATACTAAACAAAATTACAAAGCAATATTTATCCCATGACAAGAAGATAGCTAACAATCGATCAAACTTGAGTTTCCAAACTATTTTGAGAAATTTAGAGACCTACATGTACATACATACAAGTAGGTCTATGCAGTTTCCTCCATCCCAAATATCTAGTCAAGTTAGAACTGTCCTTCCAATGTTGATTTACTTAGAAAAATACAATGACTTTTGGAAATCTAATATCCAACTTTTACTTTTTGCATACCGGTAGAAGTTTAAAAAAAAAAAAAAAAAAAAATTATTTACAGCAGATCATCTTTCTACAAATTTGCTGGTGGTATAAAACCACATCTCAATCAGACTTTACACAGTATAGACGCTAGCATTTACATGTATATATATTCAAGAGCTATAATGTAGGCCTATGTGAAAACATATACATGTATCATTTGGAAAAGGATTGTATACCTACCGGTATACATTACGTACTACATTTTATGCACTTCCCCATAAAGTACCGGTTTGCCTTCAGATATTTTATTGTTGCAATGATTAACAAACTACATGTACATGTACATGTACCAGAGAAGATTTATAAAATAAACAAATGAAATATGCATGAATCTCTGACTTAAAACAGATCTCATATTTACAAAGTGTTACTTGTACGAGTAGTTTGCCCCTTTATCTTGCCCCATACCTCTTTCAATGAAGGTTATTTAATTGTGGAACTTTTTATTTGTTTCAAAATAGTGCAGGAGAGAGGACCCGAGGACTAGACCTTCCTCATGCATGAGCTGTCTTTTCCTCTTTTAGATTGATAAAGAGGGTAATTTAGAGTCAATTAAGACATTACAGTACCTGAGCAGTACACATACTGTGTAATGCAGGCCTACATTTATATCTATGCCATTTGCACACTAATTAGCCATTGGACAGATGACAGTTTTTGTTTTCTGCTATTCAGTGTAGCACTGGAACAATGGAACACTACACAGCCTAGAGAGATAAAGAGGTGTTTATGTGACTTTTAATACACAATGTTAATTTTGATATCATTATATCAAGGTATTACTTCACTTGTCTGTGTCATCAAACTGCATTTGAGTTTAACACTTGGAATTTTGAGCCCCCCCCCCCCCCCCCCCCAATCACACAATATGTCAGCTTCAGACTCTCTAATTTTGCCCTGTAAAAAATGTCAACATTTTTCTATATATATACATGTACGTAAACTTGCCCAAAAATTTGAATTCAACATAAATTTTCTTAATGAAATTTCTCTCGGTCATACATTACAGAGGCTTCAAAAAGTTCAAATGTATTACAAAAATTGCACCATATGCATATTAATTATTTCTATTACCGGTACTTTTTCTAAATTTCCAATTTTCATAACCAATTAAAAAAATATTTGTAAGGGTGATCATGTTGAAAAAAAGGGGGGAAGTACATATAGAAGGAAACAAGAAACTAGGAATCTATTTAACACTTAACCTTGTCCTCATGATTCTGGATGATAGCCTAAACTACCGGTACATTCAAATGTAGGGCATACATAATAAGTCTGAAACAGAATTCAAGAGCACTCCAACATTGAAAATCAACAACAGGAAATAGACACATATATGTGCTCTTCATGTTTAATTACATCCATGTCTATCCTCACGTACTGAAAGCAGAATGTGCATGTGCAAGTAAGGTATTTTGTAATACGGTGTTAGAATAAGGATTGCATGAATGAAGTATACTAAAGCTTGCCAGAAATTGGGAATCACATCATTGATTTCTCCAAAACGTTCACAGAAGCTGCATGCAAAAATTATAATTTTTTTCTCTCATATTCTGGTGTTTCATTGGTAGATGCTTCCCATGGATCCGGGCTAACTCGGACCCAGGGACAACTCGGCCCGTGTCATTTTTTGTAATTTTACCCTAACCCTAACCCTAAACCTAAACCTAACCCCAACCCTAAAACTAACCTTAAACCTGCAAAAACTGAGTTTTTGCAGTGGGGCCGAGTTGTCCTTGGGTCCGAGTTAGCCAGCAGAGCAGGGACACGTCGCACATGCGCACTAATCACCCCCCAATAAAATGTAATGAGCAAAACATGATGTTTTTTAATGGGTTTTTCCAGTCAGTTAAATACAGGAGTGTGTAAATGGCAGTTTGACACTAGGCTAAATTAGCTGTTGCTCAGCTGGAACGATAGCAATGCTATTGTTTCTATTAAACATTCTTCTATCAAATTGGCTTAATTGCTTATAAATTCATTTTGTTTTGATAAAAATTAATGTAGCACTTTCTGTCTGAATATGTTTTCATTATTACAACCAGTATTTCTCAATTGCTACAACTGCAACAAGGAAATACTTTTAACATTGATAAGAAATTGTAAACTGTGCGGTCCATACATGTAGCTTTAGGGAACTGATCTCCACTATAAAACAGAACCTTTCTGAAGAGGCCTGTAGAGTGGATATTCCGTTTTAATACCCACAGAAGGTTCCACAAAACACCAACAGCTCTAATCAAGCTTCAATTAGTATACATTCAAATAAAATGGTCACTCGGATACCCCATTATAATCTCATTTGTAAGTAAGTTGTCCGTAATTGACCAACGGATGTTACATTATATGGATGGATGCTTGCTCTTAGGGTAATTGTGGGTCATTGTACATGTTTTGCTTTGGACTCTTTGGAGGGGATATACATTTGCACATGTAACAGCAGGGTGGGGCATTTCTACAACTTTACATGTGTCGGGAAAAGGTACGAAATGTAGAAAAGGGGAATAAAAGGTTGGAAATGTAGAAAAGGGGAATAAAAGGGAGGATAATATGGAAGGGGAGAGGAGGGAGGGGAGGAGAAAGGGAAAATAAGGGTGGGGTATTGTTGGGGAAGGGGCAAGCAGGAGGGGATCATGAGGGACGAATGATGGACAGGGAAGAGGGATGGGGAAAGGGGAATGGGGAAAGGGGAAGGGGGATGAGGGAAAGAAGGATGGGGGAAGGGGGTCGGGATGAGGGAAATGGGGACATTGGGTAAGGGTGGTGGGGATAGGGAAGTGAAATAGTGAAGTGAAATAGCAAAAGAGGGTGAAATAGCAAAAGAGGATGAGAGATGAAAGATACAAATACATGTAGGTGAAAGGCATGGGGAATGGGGTTGGGGGAATCAGGGATTTGAGATTGGGAAAGGGGTGGAGGATATGGAAAGTTGCTTGGGGATGAGGGGGGGATGAGGGGGGGGGATGGAGAATACAAGGAATCTTATTCCCATTAGCACTTTCTTTGCTACTGTATTGTATCTCATACTCATACTAACTTTATAATACTTTTAAATCACTGCAACCCAAAATGATAAAATATAGTGATTTTCTTGCACCTTGCATGTACTAAGCCTAAGGGAATAAAAGCATGAACATGCAAGCCGAGAAGCCTGTTCAATGTACCGAACCGGGCTGGCCAGAAAATACGCACAAAACGGTTAAATGATTTTATGTCGACAGCCTGTCTGGAATCTCCGCAAAATGTGAAAAATTGAACAGCGTCAATTTTTTTTTTCCCTCCTTTTTTTTTTGCTTCCATTTAAAATTATTTAAAATTATTAAAAAACTTGAATTCGGCGTAAATATTCATAATTGAATGACACACGCCCTTAAAACTAAAATAACAACTGGAATTCCACACATAAGATTAGTGGCAACACTTCCACATTCCAAGAGGAACTATAAGATCTTACATGTATTTGGTTCAACTCATTAATATGGATGGGAAGCTACGTGTATAAATGTCAAGTCTGTCAAATAACTCGCGTTGTATACGAGGTTGGTGTGCAACAACCATGGATCGCTGTGTCAGAGTCATGAATAGAACCAATCAACTAATACAAAACAAGCACTGATTCATTGTATGCAGTTTCTCATCATCAATTCAGTACAGTGCGTGCAGCCCTTTAAAGGAGCCGCATAGCGCATATCTTCATCCTTAACTTGGGATTAAAGCTTAACAATAGACGCCGACATGCCTGGTGAACCTGAAATCATTATACTGTAACTGTCAACAGCACTCATTAAAAATCAATATTTGGGGTATAGGGGTTAACAGTTAGCAGTTTACTACATCACATGTAGTTTGTGAACCTGAAATCATTATACTGTAACTGTCAACAGCACACATTAAAAATCAATATTTGGGGTAACAGTTAGCAGTTAACTACATAACATGTTGTTTGTCAGGATGTTTACAAAATATACCACCAAAAAAATGTCATGAGAAATCAGCTGAAATCATTATAATGTACATGTAAACTGTTAACAGCCAACACAGTAGAAATTTAATATTCATGGATGATAAATAGTAAGCTTGTGCTGGAAACCAAATTTTACATATTTACCCAAATAAATTTCAGCTTCATGTCTCTCTAAAATTGTAGATGAAATCATCATAATGTTAATTGTGTAAACACACAAGTAGTATTTGTTGTAGACAGTTACAATGTAACTTCTGTTGGAATTAGGAAACCATTATTAAATCCTTTCAGTTCTCAATAGTCTAATTTTGTGGATGTTCAGCTATTATGATTATGTACATTTGTACATATACATATGTAGGCCTATACTCATACTGGTACATTTTTATTTCAAATCACAAATTTTATTTCTTAACATTCCCGTATTTTACTCTGCTTTAATCTCTGAAGGGGATGATTGCAAGAAAATTAAATTTTGTTGCTTTCATCTTGCACCCAATCCCATTTAGTGTAATTCATAAAACAATAAAGCCTTTTCTTAGCAAACGACTAAGCAATTGTGCATTCCTCATCCTTAAAATTCAAGTAACAAACATGTACCTGTATGTCCATGAAGGCCCACATGGTACATACAGGTGTACATGTATATGTATTGACATGTAGTCATGTATCATCTTCTGATGATCACAGCCAACGATACAGTATGGACTCACTCATTTAAAACTAATTCAGGCCTATGAATCGTTGACTTTGTTACTGTCTGTGGGTGTTATCAGCATAGAGCCACATACATACATGTAGCTAGCGATGCTGATCTGCGTTTCAATTTGTAGCACGGCTGAATAGGAGGAAACGTATTAAATTGGAACGGCCCCTCAGTCTAGACGATGGGACAGCTGATTACCGGGCTAGTTCATAAGTACCCTGGAACCATACAGTATGTACAAGAAGCTTGGGTAATATCTATACCTACATGTAGGTGCATGGGCTTGACGGAAGAATTTTAAAAATGAATATATTTAGATGTATTGGTTTTCTTGCAGTTTCCTTCAATGCAATTTAAACTTTCTCTTGGAAAATACATGTACATGTAAATGTATTGTATTAAAAAATTATAAAAAAGCAATTAAACTTTTAGCAAAGGTATTAGAATATCTCTGGAGGAAAGAGAAAGTCATAATTCTGCATGTGTCCTAAACTCCACATAAATGGAGAGTGGTTCACAAAGAGACATTTGTGTAGTGATATTCAAAACTACAATAAATGCATTTACCTTCTGAAATAATCAACAACAAAAACAATTTTTTTTTTCCCCACCGATTTGAAGTCTATTTTATCCTGCCATTTTTCTATTGGTACTTTCATTGAAATGTTAACATTACAATCAAGATCAACTTTTAACTTTAAAAAAAATATTACACAAAAGTTGAATACAAGCAAATCTGTGCTTTTCTTATCATTTTATTTCCTTATTGAAGAAATCATGCACTCTGTGTTTCCTTGCAGCCTTTAACAGTGCTTTAGACAGATTTTAGCATCGTGTCATTTTTATCTTGAACAATGCCTTTGAATGATAAGTGCTTTACAAATAGAAATCCCTCTCCCAAGTTTTTCAAGTATCTTAGATTAAATGCAATTTTCATATTGCAATCAATACAGTCACACCGTGGGGGAGGATATAGTAGGTCTAATCTACCCAAATCAATAGACTTCAAATAATATAAAACTTGTGCACAAGGTTGTGCTTATTCTTATTCTGTCAATAAGCGTGGATGGATACTGTTGTCCGTAACAACTTATCTCTCCAGGCATTTCAATAATTATTGTCCATATTATAGACTCAATACATGACTACTCTATCTATCTATGTATTTGCAAACTTGCCCAAATACTGGAGTAAAATGTTTCACTAAAGTAGTTCAGGTTTCTTTCCATTTGACACAGAAACTACTCAAATTAGAAAATCTGTAGAAAAATGAGGTACCGGTATGATGGAAGATGTTTGTCCAGAGAGTGGACACTCAACAGAAAAATACATGTTTACAAAGCCTTTTTTTGCCTTTGGATTTAATGAAAAATATTCATGAAATGGCACTAACCATTATTTGTCTTTCTGTCCAGCATATTAGTCTAAAAGATTTATGAATTGTTGCTTGTGAACATCCTAAAATAGCTGTTTGAAAACGCCTGTCCGTAGAATCAACCTGTCCGGACTCACAACATGTGAAAATATACATTTTTTTCATGCTTTTCTTTTTCCTTGAGTTCACTTGCCCATTTTTGATATTTTGTAGAAGGTTAACCGCCTCAGATTGTGTCAGATTTTAATTCAATGTTTGCGAAGAACTGGATGTTTGTGAAATTAATCTAAAAGCAATTTTTTGTACACATGTACACATGTAGGTGAAATTAAAGCTCTCCAGTGTACGTAACCTGCTTTTAAATGTGAAGAGACCTCCTTAGAGTTATTGTTCATTAGTATTATACAAACAAAAGTAAGTCCTACATGACTAAATGAAGTCCTTCATTGAAGCCCTTCAGCACTATAAATATGCAATCCCATTTTGGCTTGGTAAATAAAGTGGCCTTTCAGTCATAAATACATTTATAATCTTTTCTCACTTTGATATGATATCTTGATTATCAATACTTTGAATGCATCTGGATGACACTGAATTGTTCCTTCCTCCCTTTCATTAAAATGACAAAAACAAAATTACAAAATTACAAAAAACAATCAACTCACACAGAATAACAACAACAAAGAATCCCTACTCTGTTAAGCTCATCTTTTTTTAACTTGCAATGATGCAACATAAATGTAGCTTGATTGTTCCAACAACAGAAAATAGCATATTTCATCTGAGAGTTTTTTTAGTTTTAGATTCAGTAATTTATGATTTTAAGAGCTACATTGACAAAACATATACCTTCAATCATCACTCAAAACTTATTCAGAAAATAACTTATTGACTTTTCTTTCCATAGTCATAACATGTTGGTGAAATGTTAATTAATTAGCTAAGAATGTAAGTTAAAAAACAAAACTGAATTTTGTTTTAAAAGCAAAAAGAATAAACCCTTTAGTCCAAGAAAATTATAGAAAAACAAAGATTCTGTTTGGACATTTAGGGCCTACCTTGATACAAATAACCTTTAATAAAGCCTAAAACAGTCATCATAACTGGAGAAATAATTTCTTTCCATCAACTCGAGACTGATTTTCCAAAATCTATTAAAAAAAAAATCGTTTGAAATATTACATGTGCCTTTAAATCATCAATCAGTCTAACCAGAGAGACTCCCTGGTCTAACTTAAAATCCATTCCGGTACATAAGAGGTCAGCTGCCTTCTGACCTATATCTGTCTCTCATTCCAAGCGCTCATGAGTTTGATAACTTAAGTTGAAGTTGACTTTATGGATTATGGGGATTTTGGACTGCACTGCTTTGCTCAATGTTGACTGCGCACTATATTATAGAGGCCCCAAAAATGTGAAATTGAACCATTTCATTAATAGTTCCCCCTTTTTTAAGGGTAGGGAGGAGGTACTTCACCCTCTATAATTCATCCGGTGCTACTATATTTTTGTGTCAATATTTTTAAAAAGATATAACAAAGGTTGCAGGTTGAAGAAAAAAAATGAAAAAAGGAACGTCCTGTTTTCCTCTCTCTCCTTGGAAATTTTTCTTTACAGAGAAATTTTTCATGACCTTGTTTTTTTCTATTTCCCACATATGATATCTCTTTTTACTTCTCTCTCCCCCCCCCCCCCCCATTTTCTTCCCCTTTCTCCCTCTATTACTTTTTGTACTATTCTCCTTTGTAAATATATTTGTTTATCAAACACTCATCTTCGCTGAATTTAAACTGCAAGCAAAAATCCTAGATTTGCCTCACATTTCAGTGTTCGACAGACATGACAAAAAAACAAAACCGCAAAATCTACCTCTGGAGTGTGATTCTTTTAAACGTTGGCAGAAATTTAACTGATTTTTGCAGTGTAAATGCCTGCTCTCGAAACATCGGTCACGTGGCTCTCCTCACTACCATGCAATCGCATGCAGAGCAGGGACAAGTTGCTCTTGCGCACTACTCAGTACTCAACCCCCCCCCCCCAAAAAAAAAAAACATTGGTTTTTCCAGTAGTTTAAATGGCAGTCAAATATAATAAATGATTTTTAAAAATGGTGTTTGGGCTGTGGCCTATAGTGTGCTCCGAAAATAGGTTCCTAACCATGGATCATTCACACACAGAGCTAAATTACATGTATAGCAAGATCAAGATATTATTTTCTAAAATCGTGATCTGAATCTTAATGTTGTCCTAGTCTGATTACAATAATTAACGAAACATGTAATTAAAAGGAAGGACAAGGGAGTGCTTTGTGTTAATATTGACCAACAATATAGGTTAGCGGAAATTAGATACATGTACATGTACATTGTAAGAAATGCATTTTATGTACGTTATCACACGAGTGCAAACACTTTGAAATGTTTTTGTTTTGTGTGAATGGACCTTCTATTCCCTCTCTCTCTCTCTCTCTTCTCTATCTTTTCTTGAGAGCCAGAAGAGCTTTAACTCAATGTAAATATAATTAGTGCCCTCCTGGCTCTTACCATATGCTATTCTTTGATCATAAATGTTAAGTTGTAAACGTAGCTGTGTCTCTTTTCACTATATCCCTTCATTCTCCCAGCTACGCATATACTGTCTATAAATGAACAGGAAAAGCCGGATGCTTGGTTGATATGATGGTTGCCCCAGCCCATAGATCTACGGACATCAAGTCGGTGTTCTTGATTACATTGCCATATGGACGATCCCAGAGTCTAGGAAGAGACACTTCCTGGGAGAGGCAATGCTATGCTTGCTTATTTTCCTGCTTAAATTGTAGAACATCCTTACAGGATATGTAAGCTACACTATGTACATGTGTATGTATAGTATACAAACACTGTGCACCTATAGCACAGGATTGGGTTTGTTCAGTGGTAAGCTCTGTAGATTCTTTTAAGGTACTTGTAACAAGTTGTAGCCGTTGTATATATTATATATTATAGAGACCATTGATGCAACATGGTGTCATGCTTTTTTTGTCCCAAGAATGGACTTGAATAGAAAATGATGGTGAAAATGAGAGGAGATAGATGTGAACATGTAGTGGATGAAATTATCTTTATTTTTGTGAAAGGCACTATATGTATGTCCCATTTACAGGCCCCAAAAATGAAAGGTTAATTTCCAACAGCATAAGAAAGATAATATTAATTTAGAACTTCCCTCAAAACAAAAGGGCTTGAAAACGACCTTAAGTTATCGAATTTAGCGAGCGCGCTCATTTAATTAAATAGTCTGATGTTCAGACCCTTGTACCGAATAGTCGTACGTTTTGAGCTGCGAAAATCAGTTTAATTTTGGCCATAACATGAAGTGGGTTATCGATGTAGACAAATGCTCCTGTACCCTTTACAGCTCATTTCATGTATGTTATTACCAAAGAAATAAAGAAGTCAGTCAGTCTGTCACTCAATAGTGTCCGACAGTGAAAGTAAACAAGTTTCCTTGCATAATTTGAATACTAGACACTGCTAACGTTTAAATTTCACAGATAGCCAGTGATCAATGACAATTAACAGCCGTCTGTGTGTGATCATACCAATTTGCAGTTAAGTAGTGCGTGTGTGTGACTTGAAGCTACTCTGCATCCAATCGCAACTGATTTACACTGCAAAAGTCTGTAAAATCACTAGTATCCCCGGCCCCCCACTCCATGTTATTTAGGGTACGCATATGCATGTTCCCTCCTTTTGAACCCCCCCCCCCCCCCCAAGTCCGGTGTGTAAAGTCAATACGGGCCGGATTTTTGTGTACTATGAGCCGGACTTTGGTGCGTGAAAAGTACCCCTTTACCGGACATTTTGGGAGCACGCATGGTACCCCTCCGTTCACGGAGCGGGGGGGGGGGGGGCCCGGGCTAGTATCAAACGTTTCAGAGCACTACATTTTTTTATTTTGGTGGGTTTTTTTTTGCAGGTGGCTGCTATGCAATTACATATGAAACACGAGAATGTGAGAAAAATCCAAACGTTTTGCTTGATGTGTATAAAATGCAGCTAATCTGTATCTTGTAGGGTCATTTGCTCTTTGACCTCTGTTTTATGGGGTGTTTTTTCTAAGGGGGTTTCACTCAGGGACAGTTTCTCAGACTGCAATGTCTACCAGTAATTTTCTATCATAAAATGTTGTGCCTCTTTATAATCACTCTCTTTCTCTCTCTCTGTCAACTTCCCCCTCCTCCCCACTTCCTCCTCTCCCTCTCTCTCTCTCTCTCTCTCTTTCCCTTGCCTTTTCCTTTTTTCTTTTTCTTTCAACAAATACCTCTTCTACAATCTGTGCAAATTACTTAAAAATATAAAAGCTGGTCTCAATCTCAGAACACAAACATTAAACTTACTCATCTTCTTCATCATCCATCAAATATCATTTATTTTCATTATAATTCAGGATGTATACAATTTTGAATTTAAACGTAAAATGATGACTTGAGGATTTCAGCCATAATTTCAATATTTTGGTAGATCTAAATATTGTTTTTTTACATTTCTCCATTTCCAATCAAAATTAAATTAGGTAGCCTTTGTAGGGCCTAGTATTTACGCCATTTAGTAAGGAAAGAATATAATAAGTCTACCTCATGGCAGTTCATAATTGCTAAACGCGATAAATGTTCACCCTATACCTGCACAATTAATCAATTAGTGGAACGATGACAGCATACACGTTACAACCACGTCTCAGTGCAACTCTTACTACCATGTATGCGGACGTCCCAGTTCAATGCAATGCCATGGGCGCGGAACCACTCGGAGGCGAGGAGACTCACCCGGCCCTTCCCCCTGCCTCCCTGCCCTAGCCGGGTTGGACATGCCCTGCCCACCCAACATACACAACCACCATGCAAGATTTACTTACCGGCTGACATCTTCTCTTGTTATCTTTCCACCGATTATCTCCAAGAATTCCAAACTTAAGCACTGAAATCTTCTAGTCACTGTCGCTCGTTGCACAAGCTTGATCAAATTTCCGTAAATGAAAAAGTCAAGAGAGTACAGCCGACGTTTAACTTCCAACCGCCGCAGCAGATGCCACACAAATTCAATATCGGCGCGTCAAATTCACAGCAGCATGGACATAGCATTGGTGCAAGGGCACAATATTGCAATGCTATGCGTATTATCATACGTCTGATGCGGAAGTAAATCCTATGTAGTCAATGTATGCAGACATAGATTATATTCGTTTTTGTTTACATAATGCTTTAGGTCTATAAATAAGACATAGAGCCTCTCATGCAGATTTTTTTCTCAGTGAGAAATGGGCCTATATTTTCTTGAAACATATACCATTACCAACTCATTTATTCATACCCCTTGTATATTTGATGTTTTTAATGTATTTTTTTCGAAACTCAAGAATAAAGGTGGACTGGCCGGAATAATTAGGGCCCTTTTTTGAGCACTTTTAGATGTTTGATATGTCACAATCTTCAGATCAATAAATCGGGACAAGTCAAGTATTCACAAATTACTTAAAAATTATAAAATGTAGTAAGGGTATATAGGCCTATAAATAATTTAGATGTTAAGTGCAAATCAACATGTGCATCCAAGTATCGTTTATTTGTTTGTTTCTTTGTTTTCGGTGACACAGTTAGAATAATTGCTTAATTTTTGTTTCAACTTCGAGACGTCGATTTACACAATCTGTGTATATTAAACTGCATGGTCATCTTGATGTGCATTGGTGTACATGGGGGGGGGGGGCTGCAGCCTTCTAAAATAGTACCACCGTGTGGAGAGAGAAACGGGCCGGGAATGAATATGGAAAAGGAATGAAGACAATTAAAAAAAGGAACTCAATATAAGCATCAAGAAAGGGCGAAAAGTGAAAGAAAATAAGGAGGAAAGAAAGTGAGATACAAATAGAGCCTCTTTCCCCCCCCCCCCCCCCATTAATTACAATGACTAATTCCTGATGTACCACGTACAAGCCATCAGACATTACTATAGCCTTGCAAAGCTCGGCTGGCCTGTAGAGCGCGTGTTTCTTTTGGGGTGGGGGAAGGGGGTATCTATATTATCTTTACCAAAGTTAAAGAATAAATAAAGTCCATGCTCTGAGTCTCTATAAAGTTTACTTAGAAAAATAAAAATGTATGATTACATGAGATTTTCCCTTCTATCATTCAAATATCAGAAATGCTTCATCAGTTTTTGTTTTTTGTTTTAACCAGCTTCCTTTACTTTAGGGTACACAATATCGTGAAATTGCTTTTTAAAACCAATAATACATATTTAAAAAATGTGCGTAAAGACTCAAGAGAGTGGGCAATTCCCGTATAGACTTTAAATTTGACTTTGCTCCTGAAGTGTTAAAATCTTGCTCGGTTGCTACGCTGTAGCCGAAAGGCATTGAATGCAAAAGGGGTAAAAAAAAATCCAGGGTGAGAATCTCCACTCACCCCCTCAACCACAGGCCCCACGGTTATCAACCTATCAATACACGACTGACAAAATAGAAGAATAAGACAAGAAATCACATCGTCTAACTCAAAACTCAGAAAAGCAAACAAAATAATGAAAGCAGATGGCGCTATAGTGGTTTCAAGAAGATTTCACATTACAGCTTCAGTTACATCGAATAAAAGGAATTCTTGTTTACCCTCCCTGTGAGCAGAGGCGGCGCTCCCGGTGATTGGGGGCATAGTGGCCCTGCCACCACTCTTTCAAATACCCTATAAAAGCCGCCTTTTTCTTCAGATAAGTGCTCCTTTTTTCATTAAAACAGGTGCCCGTTCCACATTCTTAGAAGTGCCCCTTACCCGCCCCCCCCCCCCCACCCCGAGAACGGACGGACCCCATGCGTGTTACCAAAATATCCGGTAAAGGGGTACTTTTCGTGCGACAATGACCGGCCCGAGAATTGTAAAAAAAGGGGTGTATTAACTTTTCACCCGGAGATTTCTTTAAAAAAGGGGTGTTTTTTCTTTTTTTCTCTCATCTCTTTGGACTCCTGAGAAATTATTCCGAATTTAGGGGTACATTGAGCATTTTTCATGATTTAGGGGGGTCTCCAAGGCAGGAAAAGCCCGCGAAAATCCCGTGAAAAGCCCACGAAAGGGGGGTTCGGAAATGTTGGCAGTCCTCAGATAGGGGGTGCTTTCAAAAAGAGGGAACAAGCATATGCGTACCCTAAATAACACTGAGTGGGGGGCCGGGGCCTTACTGATACTAGTCCCTATTCAAATCTGACAGGTGTCCCCTTTAACTTTGACAAGTGCCCCTTTTCCTTTGTAAATAGTGTCCTTTCCCACTTTTGATAGTTGCCCCTTTTCACTGTTTTCACTTTTTTTGTGTGATTAGTGTCCACATTTTTAAAAATATGAGCCCCTTCTCTTTTGCTCTTTTTTCTCTTTTTCTTTTCAAATACGTGTCCTTTTCACTTTTTCCTCAGCATGTGCTCCTAACTTTTAGTGGTTCAGAGCAAATGTTGCATTAATTTCCTTCAAATTTGTATAGTTGATATAACTGTGCTACTTATTTAAGTCTTTTCAGTCTTTCATAAATAGATTGTGCCAAAGGATTGGGGTTTTCCTCTTTAAAATATGTAATTTTTTGCACTGCGTCCTTTCAAATCTTAAAATTCTCTTGCTCTCCTCGCCTGCTCGCAAATGAATATTTGGACACACCCACACCCAACTCTAACTACTGACATGATGCTTAAGTTTATAGTTTCTTATTGAAATCATCCCAGATAATGTAATCACATTGTAGGGGTATAACTCACTTGATCCAGGATTATTCAGTCTTAGGTTGCGTTTATCTACCAAATTTTTGGCTACAATCAGGTTTCTCAAACGTCTTTCAGGCAAATTTAGAAGTTGATAAACGCAAAGCCTTTTTTAAAGGGCTTTAGATATGGGCATATCTAAAGACGCAAAAAGGTGTGTTTTGTATGTGACATATACAGCCAGAATCACGTTTCTGAGAGATCGATAAACGCAAAGCTGTTTTGAACCTCACATACAAATAGGACCACCCAGGTGTTGTGTACAAGCATGTGTGTGAAGTTGACCTCCGAGAAACTGTCTGCTTCCCGGGTCAAAACAGCTGGGCAGACACAAGGCCTATATTTTGAATCGTGAATGGACGATAAACGCGACATCCCGCAAATCACGATCGCATATAGTGGGGTATGATAGTGGGGTTCAATAGCGGGGTACGATGGCAAGCCTTGATAAACGCGCCCTTAGACTGTTATTTTGGTTGGGGTTGTCATAACTTTGATAGGGATTGTCATTCCAACTTTGGTTGGGGTTGTCATCTAATTATATACCAAGTGTCTTATAACCCCCCCCCCCCCCCCCCAACTTTGAGAGACTCCGTCCCCGCTTGCGAGTTTTCAAGTTCGACTAATTTCTACGAGCACCTCTGCCCCCAGCCCCAATAGTAGCCCCCCAAAAACTAGATTTATTTTTGATGTTCTTTTTCTTCTTTCTTTCTTCTTTTCTTTTCTTTCTTTCTCGCTTGCTTGCTTTCTTATAGGCCTATTCACGATTTCTCTTTCTTCCTCTCTTTCCTCTTTTTTCGCCACTTTTATAATGTATTATGATTATTGTGTTTGTTTAGGTGGGGGGCTTGTTCCATTAATTTTGCTCCTCCTGGTATACTCATTAATGATTAGCCATATCCACGCTCTTGAACCTCAGTCACACCGCAAAACCGACTCCAGCTAGTCCATCCGTCTCTAAACTGACCGATTCTTGGTCATTTGGGGGTTATATACGGTCTGCTGTCGGACTACAGTGCACTTGTCTCGTTGGTGCGACTAAACCTCGCTATGCCGTTGGCAACTTGCGGAGCAATCGTGTTTGTGTTTTTTAATGAACGAGCGCCATCACGTGCCGACTGTAAACCATGTTGCTGAAACGGGCCCCGTTGCAAAAAACTTACCATTGATGTTAACTTTGATAACTTCCATGTACAAATCTTGATTCGATTGACTGTTGAGTGATGTTACCATGGTGGTTGATATTGATATTGATGGTAAAGTTACCATCAGTCGTAAGTATTATCCAACGGTTCCTTGCTAACTTATCACTTTTCATACTCATGGGACTCGAGTCAGCTCTATACGGCAGTTCATCATTCTGATCAATCGCCCTTCAAGCAAGCAATTCGAAATTCTGTCATGGTCATTGAAGTAGTTTGTTCATTTAACATTATGAATAGGCCGATGTGCAACAAAATATACACTTTTTGCTAGACAGTCTAACATTAACCCAATTTAACTAGATTATGTTGTCCCATTACCCGTGGAACATAAGATTAGCCCTATGCACATGACGACATGGATAATAATCATGTTGGTCATAGGCCTGCAACCTGTTTTGAAATGAATATGAGGCTGCTTCTATGACCCAGGCATAAAAAGATCTTCAGAATTTCCGATCTTCTCGATATACCGGTGCTTTTACACCCCGGAACCGGAAACTGCGCCGAGTCTGCCGATATTGCGAAACAGCTAATAATGCGCCTCCTCCATTCTTCTTAAAAGTTACACAAGTGCTCACTGGTGAAAGAGTTATAACTAATTCGATCTCATGGCTTCTCCTATAAATAACCGAACATTAAAAACTAAAACACACCTACCAACCTATTTGGGATATACCGTGTGAGTCCAAAACAAATTTACACTCAGAATATTGTCACTAAAAGTCAGCTATGAAAGAGAGGTTATCATACATGTTTTGAAAGAGTGTTATAGGCCTATTCCGAATCGTTTGGTATCATTTTTGTGTGGTATAGTATGTGTTCACGCTAGGTTGAGCAGGAGGCATTGTTTTGCGAGAGTGCAAAAATCGACTTTGCACAAAAGTATTAAAGTGAGAGAATGAAATGAATGTATGAAATGAGATGCATTGCATAATTATGCTTCTTGCAGAAGCAAAGTCACATACGCACACACACGCGCAAAAAATGTTCTTTGATATTTGATTGTGTGGCATGCTTAATTTTGTTAGGGATGTTATTTGGATCTGCAATGACCGAATTAATACCCAAATCCCAACTGTTTTATTCAAACGTCACATAAGCAACTTTGGCGCAAGTCGATTTTTGCACTCTCGCAAGCAATGTCTCCTATTCATCCAAGCGTGAACACATACCACAAACAAATTAATGGTACCAAATGATTTGGAATAAAATACTCTTTCATAAGATGTACTAAGATTTTTAAAATAATTAGCAATTTTCAAGGTGTCAACTTTTTTTAGACTCACACTGAAGAAGCTGTATAATTTCTTTTTGTTGGTAGAAGCTGTATAATGCTCATAATCATTATGAGAAATCATAGAAGACAAAAAGATATCGAAGTTTAAAATTTCGACCTACGTCATGGTTTCACATGTTTCACATGTTTTTACATGCGGATTCTAATGTCGTGTGTCGTGCGTCGAGCACTTTAAGTTGCTCTTTCCGGGATGATGGTTGGAAAAAAAAAACTTACCTATCTACCGCATAATACACCATTCACATTTTCATTAAATACCAGAACCTTTTAGATTCCTTCATAACCCAATCCCATTCCATCACTGGCGGATTCAGTGGGGGAGGGGGGGGGGGGAGGGGCACAGCGGCCTGCCCATGTTCAGTGGCATATTATTAGTACACAAGAGTCAAGGAACATGGTTTCTCCCAGTTTCCCAATTTCAAGGTGGAGGAATTTTGGGAGAGTTTTTATTTTACTTGTCAGAACACATTCACTCTATTTTTACCGCCCAATAGAGCCATATTAAAAATGTTCATGCTTTTCACTTTCTCTGTACTATTATTAAGGGCTATTAAAATAGAAAAATATGTTAAGCGTCCTCGCCCGTTTTCTTTTTCGAGGCCGCCTTTCTTTATTTCTATTTCTTTTTTCTTTTCTTTTAATGTAAAAACATGAAAATCAAACCGTTATTAAATGATCTATTTCTGAATTTAAAAAAGCATCATAAATTCGGCCATTTTGAAGAAGAAAAAAGGAAAAAAGAAAAGGGCCTCCTATTTTTCGAAAAGGCAGGACGCCAAACCACTTTTTTTTTAAACGGACTAAGTCTGTCAGGGATCAATACATATACATGCAAAATCAGGAAGCGATGCATCAAGAAAATCTTAATTTTTTTTGACCGCATTGTTTCGACTATCATAATTAAAAATTATTTCTGTATCTTCTTTTGATTTGTCATGTCTTCTTAAAAACAATTTAAAATAAATGTGTTATCCGGCCATTAAAAATCTTATGTTGGTCTCTGAAGGCAAAATTTCGTGTTCGGAGGCTCATAACAGCACGATGTGATTTGCTGAGAAGCCTCGGGTTTTGCCTGAGCAGGTCACAATATGTTAATTAGCCCGAAGAGAGAAAACGCTTCGGAAGAAATACAGAAATTAATGATATTTGTGTGCACGACAAACGTGGGAGTAGTCCGACCTCACAATCCACTGATTAACAAATTGCCCCGAGAGAGAGAGAGAGAGAGAGAGAGAGAGAGAGAGAGAGAGAGAGAGAGGAGGGGGTGGGGAGAATGAGAGAATGAGAGAGAGATTCGGAAACGGATAATGTCATCATTAACCACCACGCCTCGCATTATTATTCATTAACCCAGCGTTCAAATCGAGTTACTACCGCATGCAAATCATTATTGGAGAGGGAAGTTTATGAGCTTATAATTCCCATGCTCTTTAAAAAGAGGGGGGCTAAAAAGGGATATTGCACAATTGAATTCTCAAGATAGTAGTCTTGAGAATTCAATTTGTCACATATAGAGGTCGCTGGTATTCACTTTCATTCCCTGTACAAGCAAATCATTTGATACAGTGGCGAAGCGTGGGCTTAGTAACTTTTAGTGTTTGTTTTTTTTTTGGGGGGGGGCGGGGCACGAGAATTTGGTCTACTAGATTAGCGTTTTTTCAACTTTTTTTAATGGTCACGACATTCTTTTAGGAGTTAAACCATTTCTTGTAAAAACCAATCCATACAAAAATTGAGGAGAATTTGGTTTTCCATCCCTCGTACAGATAGTGACGTACGGGCACATATTCGCGTGAGGGCCGTAAGGGCCTCTTGTCAGAAAATATGCTATCCAGATCTCAAACATTGCGACCGAACGAAGCGAGCGAGCAAAAAAACAAAACAAAGGAAAATTGATTTAGTCATCAATATTTGAAGAGCATTTTATAATCCCTTATATTATCTCACGTTCTTTTTCCTTTCCCTCATCGCTCCCCTCGCTCTCACCTTTCGTTTCATTTTTTTCCATTCGATATGGGGGGGGCACGTAGCTACGCCATTGATTTGATAAAATAATGAACAGTAAAAAGAAGTGAGAAACGAGAAATTATCCAGAAGCCGCTAAAGTTGTTTTATATTAATAAGTTGGAATACAAAGTTCTGATTATTAATATTTTCACAACTTTCAGGATTTCATTGTCTATTATCCTTGTTCAATATTTCATGTTTTCAGGAAAATGTTTATTCAGGTTTGAATGTGTCATGTCAAACTTTTTAAATAAACAAATTCTGTGACTCTTTTAACGATCAAATTAAATGAAAAATGACGTAAATTTTTACTGACAAACGTCAAGATCATTTATTCATAAAAATAACAAATCCATCTTTAAAAGCAGTTCATTAATGTCATAGGAACTTGAACATGACTTTAAACATTTTATTGCAGCAAATCGGCCATCAGAGGGAATTTGTGTTCTTAATGGGATGCTTAGAAGGACATGAAGCTGTAAACAATTCTAACTCCTATTAGATTTAAACGATGCAGTGCGGACGTTTCTATAGCAACCGGATTTACGGATACATTGAAGTACAGTGTACGTGTATTCCGAAACGTTTTATATTATTTCATTAAAAACAGAAAACTGTAGTCTAACAGTCACGTGCATCAACATACCGTTTTATATTGTATAGGGCGGTACTATACAGAAAATGTTTCGCAGCACTTTTGAGTTTGTCCCCCCTTCCCCTCTTTGCAATATGACATTTTGCATTTATGTTCCACACGACCCAGGTATGTACATTATCTCGAAAATGAAAAACAAGAGGTAAGACCCCCCCCCCCCCTCCCCCTCCTAAGCAGGGAGGGGAATGGGGTGGGGGAGGTGGTTGTATTTGGACAGACCAGAGTTTCGTGCTACAGACCTATTACACCAATTCCACCCCACACACACACACACACACGCGCGCAGACACACACACACACACACACACACTTCACTGTATGCTAGATACGCCACTATAAAAACTTGTCTTTTTTTAATGACACATGGTGTCAAGAAATAACGAAAGAAGACGGCAATTTCAATTTCAATTTCAATTTTTTATTAAAACTTTCTACACAACATAATCAAATCAGCGCTCACAAAAAACTGTTTTTTTTTCTGCAAAACATATGTTAACTTCTTACGTTCAGGGTGACAACCACAAAAACGATAACTTTGATATTATTAATTATATTCCACATACTAAGAATCTTGCTCTACGATTGGTCAAAAGTAAATCACGTGATGAAAGATAGATCGCCCATTATTGATCGGAGAAACAAAAAGTTCGTTGCCCTTTGTAGATAGTACTACTATCTACAAAGGGCAACGCACTTTCACCGAAGATAGAGGTACTATCTACAAAGGGCAACGCACTTTCACTGAAGATTATCCAAAAGCGCACTAAAAACAGGCGTAATTAAGCGCGCATTACCAATGAGCGCAATTAAAACAAACACATGCGCGCACCGTCCCCTCAAGAGGTTGGGTTAAACTACTGTTTCACTTTTTTGGTTTGAATTTGGGCATGGTGTCTTTTATGTAGATGCATACACGCCTTTTTCTTTTTGTAGTTAAATTGTTTTAGATGTGGAATATAAAGCAAATAATCACCTTTTGGTTTCAGGCGATGGCAAACTATCACTTCCTTCGGAAAGATAGCTACATCCAGATCGCCTCGGAAGTGATAGTTCGTCCCATCACCTTCACCAACGGTAGTTATTTGCTTACTATAACAGGCAAGAGCATAGCTGTAGCAGTAGAAGTAGAAGTAGTAACAGCACTTGTAAGAAACACCACACTAGTGTTTCATTAATAATAGTATGAAGAGAATGTAGTAGTAGTAGTAATAGTAATTATAGTAGAAGTTGTTGTTGTTGTTGTTGTTTTAGCAGTTGGTATTAGTAGCAGCAAAAGTAGCAGCAACATAGTAAGGATATATTGACTGCTTTGAGAGGCATAGTGGTTTCTATAGGGTCAAGGGAAACTCACAACCTGCTATGACCCCAAGGCGCTTGCGCCGCGGGGTCATAGCAGGTTGTGAGTTTCCCGAGACCCTATAGAAACAACTATGCCTCGAATATTAAAAGCAGTCAATATATATTTTATACACCGAAAAAAAGGAAAATGTTGACTCACCCATTTAGGTTTCCATCTCTTTGAAGTCATGAATATTAACACCAACAATAACTTGTGTACAGTATGAAATCCAACAAGCTGTGCTCCAGTAGAACAGGGAATACCAAACACGTTTACACGAACAGTAACTTTTGTACAGGATGATATCACCAACAAGCTGTGCTCCAGTAGAACAGTAGAACATGAACAGTAACTTTATAAATTCACAAATTCGCAACATATTTACACAGACTGTGCGTCTAGTCTACTTGTTGTAGATGTTTACAACACAGTTTTGTATGTTAAGATTCGTCGCCTGAATGCAGCGACCAAAATCGAATTGCACTCAAACACCGTTAACGGTATTGCGCATCGGTCATCGCACAAAAGAAACTTATACGGTAACACGTAAACCAAAATGGGGATCGCAGCAAAATGACGTCACGTTTCACAGCCATGGAAAAAGTGCTATGAAAAATGGATATAAACCGGTAGAGCAGGGAAAAATGACTATGAATTTCAATTAGCGGGCATGGTTAAGAACATGACTGCATTTTCAACCAATCAGAAGACAGGATTAGTAAAGAATCTTAAAATGAGGTATATAAAAGTAAATATTAGTATTTAAAAAAAATACAGTGTAGTAGTACTAGTAGTATTCATTGTAAAAGTAGTACTATTAGCAGTAGAGGTATTGATAGTAGTAGTAATAGTAGTAGCAGCAGCAGTAATAGTAGCAGTAGCAGGAGGAGTAGTAGTAGTAGTAGTAGTAGTAATAATAGTTGTGGTTGTAGTGATGGTGGCGGCAGAAGTGATAGTGGTAGTAGTGGTAGTAGTAGTAGTAGTAGTAGTAGTAGTAGTAGTACTAGTAGTAGTAGTAATAGTATCAGTGGTAGTATGAGTAATAGTAGAAGTAGAGGTAGGTCTAGTTGTTGTAGCAGTGGTGGCAGTAGTAGTAATGATGATAGTCGTAGTAGTAGTAGGGTAGTACAAGTATAAGTAATAGTAGTAGTAGTAGTAGTATATAAGAAGCAGCAGCTGCCGTTTTCTGGAAGTCATTTCTGGAAAGTTAGGCACACGGTCATCCGCGGCAAGATGTTTACAATTTTATTGCATCACAAAGATTTTGGTTCTTAGTTTTAGGAATATAAAAATACATATATAAAAATAAATTCATTTCAGAGCTCACATGATAAACTTCATAACCTTCAGATGTGCATGACTGTAAACAGGCAGGCATAACCCCACCCCGACCCTTTCTTACCCCATATTCGGATATGGTAATCAAACGACCTTCATATGATAGCTCTACAGTTGAATGGCAAGAATTAACATTTTCCTCATGTAGAAGTTTCGGAATCATATCGAAAGAAAATTCGATAATACTAAAAAAAATGGGTCTACTGTCCGTATGAAAATCGTTTATGTTTGTTGGTAAAACACGATTTCCCCATCAATTCCATACTGTATTTCTAATCACAGAGCATCCAAGGCCTGATTGCTAATTATTGGCCTTAATTACTGTGACTAACATATAATTTGATGTAAGAGAAGGGTAAGCAATGTAGTCAGAAGTGTCTCACGGCCTGTGCTTGTAAGCACCAAGTGTTAATGATGATGGTCGAAATTACCATTTATTGATGCCTCTCGCACGGCTCTTAATATAGTTCTCACGTTGCTGATCTTTTTTTTATGTAATACAAGTAATTATATTTGAGAACTTAGTAAGCTCCCCACGAATCCATTTTTCTAATTGATGTAGCTTCTCTTTGTGTGTCGTAAGAAATGAAGGGATATTGTTTGATCGAATCACCCAAGGCACATAGGCAAACTTCGGTACTTGAAGATAATGAGAACGTGAATACGTTATTACGCGATGCACATCCCTTCTGCGTGCATGACGTAGTTTTGATGTAGTAACACTCTCGTGGTATGAGTTTTTGAAGCTTCTTGGGTGGAAGTGAAGCGCTCCTGCCGAGGTATTCGGAGATAAAATCAACTGGATGATGAGATTTGGTTGACGGTTGGACTGAATTACGCCGTTTGCACGGGTTGTTCGTTAAGACCTCGACAAACACTCGACGGAATTTTCGATTAAGTATGCCATAAATTAAAGGGTTTACGGCGGAGTTGATGAAAGATAGGAGGGATGTGATTCCTAAGGCAACATAGATACGATCAGATACGTCGTATGATGACACAAGATACACTACATAAAATGGCATCACGCATAGGATGAAGACACCAAGAACAGCGCAAAGAATCATGACCGCTTTCTTCTCTTTTCGCATCCGTGTTCTGGGCTTCCCGATGTAAAATTTTCGCGAGGTTTGAATAGTTGTCCTCTCCAGCGAGGCCACTCTTCTCGATTGCAGCTTTGCGATGCGAAATATATTGTAATAGCAGTAGAGCAAGATGCACAGCGGTGTAAATAGGGTCAGGCCCAGGTACGTGTAAGCATAGGACCAGTTCTCGGTCCAGTCCGCGACGCAGAGGCAGATCCATGGGACGAACCGGTACTCGGACCATCCAACCAATGGCAGGGTGGCCATTGTCGCTGACATAGCCCAGATGATAGCGAGCATGATGCCGGTACGCACCGAAGTGACGATCCTCGAATACTTGAGCGGCTTCATTATAGCAACATATCTGTAAAATGGAAAAAGTAGTACAAACACATATTAAGATTGTTTAAATCTACAGAACCAATTTGTTGGCCTTCCACACAAAGTAATAATAATAACAATAGTAATATATTACATTTATAAAGCGCTTAGTATAAGGTTTCTAAGCGCTTAACAAAAATACAAAGAAATGTTAACCTACATCAATATGATCCATGATACATAATTCTAATATCCTAATAACAATTATATAATAATAACTTAATAAGGTATTATAAACATAAAGTATGTAAGTAAGGTATTTATTTTTAAATATGGGCTGATGATAGTTCATTAAAAAAAATGAAAGTGGTGGATGGAGGAATCCCTTGTTTCGCCATCTACATATAACATTTACTAGAACAGTAACGTGAATTCAAAATAAATCTTGAGACTGGTTATTTTCAGACATCCATTCCCTTGACCTCAAAGACAAGTCGATCGAGAAATTTGGACTCGATAACCCTCAGTTTCGTGCTTGTAAACAGGTAAAGGTCTATATCTATACAAAACCTGTGGTTCTCTGAACCTTTAGACAAATTGTCAGAATATCAAAGAGAACAGAACTTTCGAACTCGTAAACCGTTCCCTCTGTATCTTTGGCCAGTTAATTAATTCACGAATTGAGCATTCCTCGAGGAAAATTGGTTACGACACATTTTGTTTTAATCAGGCATATGCTGTTGTTATTCGGTCCCAACCCTCCTCCCTTTGGAAAATCTTGGATCCGTTCCTGCACACCTACCTATCAAGAGAGACAGCAGCCAGGGTCATGACACTGGCACTTCCAAAAAGTGAGTTAAGGAACCCGACCATAGCGCACATGTCAGGTCCGAGGTTCCAAACCCCGAGCTGGACCGATGACTCGATCACAAAGGGTAACACGGTACACCCACGAAGCAGGTCTGCAATGGATAGTGACGTCATGCACATGCCGGTACCCGTGTTGATGCTACGCGTTCGATAGACTACATAGCACACCTGCGTAGAGGAGAGAGAAAGAGAAATTCCAATTAGAGGTTCACTACTAGTCAATGTTTTCGGCTCTTTATTTAGCACATGTCATTACAATAACTAGTTTTGACAAACATTTTCAACTTATTTTGGAATTTACTGGGTAATTATAGTATAAAAAAAGTTATCTTGCGGTACTTTAAAATGTATCAAGCACGGAATGGTTGTTCAATCAAAGTGGGATTTTTCCTACATTTAATTGCTGACTGTAGTTTGTTCCAAACTTTGAATTCGATAAGAAGAAAGACCAAAAAGCAAACTATTACAAAAATCAAAATGGAACATAACAAAAGAATAAATTAGGCGTTCGGTTGTAGATGAAGAGGGGCAGAAGAAGGGGGATAGAGAGGAGAAATAGACGAAGGAAGAGGAAGAAAAGAGGAGAAGGCGAAGAGAGAGAGAGAGAGAGAGAGAGAGAGCAACAATTCTATTATAAATATTCATCAATACTAACAAGTTTCAATTTTCAGGATTTTAATGACTTATATCAATTAGACCTATATCAAACTATGCACTACTCCGAATGATTGGCATTATTAATTTATTAGACAACAACATAATATATTTACATAGCTAATGAATATATTTATGAAAGAAAAAGGTCACTTTTCGCCGATACTACAGGGCAATGCTAAAAACTGACATGTATACAGGAAAAAGCACCCATGTAATCAATAATTATACCGTTTTGATCAAACTTTAACAAAAAAAGTTACGACGATTCCTTTTATTTAACCCGTCGATATCAATTTATCGTGTCAACATCAAAGTTGTACAAATAATTGAATGGTTTCATGTCTCGTAATCAGAGCGAAGCCCTATTTTCAGAAAGTCGAATCTTTGCAAAACATAAATGGCTGCGAAGCCATGTTAAAATAAAACCAAAGTTGACTTGAAGCTCATGTAAATCGAATGTGACTTGACTTGAAACGAATTGAAGTGATGTGAATCGAATTCAATTCAGTTGAAATATAGATGTATAAAGTGAATTGACTTACCGCCATATTACCAAAGATAGTTATTACTAAGATGATGGAGAGAAAAGCTGCCTGGAAGATGAGATATTGCTTCGGTGGCCTAAGAGTAAATCTGGCAAGCTCTGTAATGTTTTCAAATATCGAGTTGCCCGTTTCATTTTCCTGTCCTTCCATTTTCGAGAGACGAACGGTCAGCTTGGCAAATCTTACTCCACTTTTAAATGTCCGCGAGTAAAATTGCGTGGATGGTTAATTCAGACATCATAAGTCACACAGATCCATATTTCCCGGTGATAATAATAGTATCAATAGAAAACGAACTTGGCATATAAATAGGCAGATCCTTTTGATGGGAAATATTAGGAGCGTCAAAAAATTATGTAAGTCTTCAGACGCAAACAGGTAAAATGAACAAGAACGCAGTTGATGCACAAGTAGTCACAGGTTTATCTAAAGTATGATGAGCGTGTTCTAGTGTGTGTGTGTGTGTGTGTGTGTGCGCGTTAGTGCGTGTGCGTGAAGAGCGTACTCTGTCCCATATCTCGCAATCTTGCAGCTAATTAACGTGACTGCTCCAGTAAACTTCTCGCATGTTCGCGAGAGTATGTGGAAGATACTGTCGACTTCTGAATTTGCATTTATACTGGGGAAAACTGTGTCAGTATTCTTCCATGTGTTAATAATGCTCTACAAAATGATTTTTGTCATTTAACATACATTTTTACATACAAATATATTTGTATGTATGAATTTCATTACTATTATGAAGTATGGAAGAAAATAAATGTTACTATGATTGAATTGAATTGAAATGAATTGAACTGAAGGTTTGGATGGATGATTACGTAATCACTATAAAGATTGAGGGTCTATCTGTGGTGGACATGGAATGATCATGGGCTTTAAAGGGATCGTTTAACAATGTTAAATCTAAGATACACGGCCCTACATGTTATCAGTGTCTGTGATATGGTGTAATATTGAAGCCCTAAAAAAAATTGCGCTTCAAAATGATCAAGAAGTGCCTCAAAAAAGTAAAAATCTTTGAGTGACCGGTTTTACCATACTCGTTTTCCCCCATTGACTGTAGTGTTATGAAAACCGTTTGGCAAACGGTTTTCAAAATTTGTAATTCCAATCATAAATATCTTGATAATCAGACAGGCGATCGGCTTGTAAAAGTCATGGGGTTCCTGACTGACCTAAAGGTTTATAATTATTATTGCAGCATGAGCTAAATCCAGAATTTTGTTTCAGAATCTGAGACAAAGTTACCGCATCCCTTTAAAGCCCCACTGTCCTACTTGTAGCTACTTGCTCCCTCTATATAGAAAACAATGCCTAATCGGTGACCATTGGTCCCCCATGATCCTCTTTTTCTTATGTTAATTGAGAGCTGAGTTGATGAGATAACCACCTGTCCAGTGACCTTACAGCATGGTCTAATCCCCCCTATAAACTAGTACAGATAAGCTTTAAAGGGAGGCTTTACTACTGCAGCTAGAAGGGATTAGACCACCCAGAGAGCCATCGAGGTCACTGTGACAGGTGGCTATCTCATTAACTCAACTCTCATTTAACATAAGAAAAAGAGGATCATGGGGGACCAACAGGCACCGATTTGGGAAGTTTTCTATATAGAGGGAGCAAGTAGCTACAAGTAGGACAGTGTCCCTTTAAGTCTGTCTTTGGTAGACCAGGTAGATATGAACCATACTCCTCATTGGGATACTCTTTGCTTGATTATGAAGCCTTATTCTACATTTTGTTGATCATGGAATACATCACGTATATATGAAGTAGATAAAAGCGTACTTATAAATTACGTACCAGATATATTATAATTATCCTTTTCCATTCTCATAATATTGATCATAGAATATAAGTCTTTCTTTAGTATACTCCTCATAGTAGGGGCGTAAATCCCGGGGGGATGGGGGGCTGCACCCCCCCTCCCCCTGGCTTGAAGTAGGGGGGGGGTGGCCTGTAAAAACATCCCCCCCCCCTGATATCATCCCCCCCCCCCCCCTGAAAAAAATCCTGCGTACGCGCCTGGCGTGTATATGGCTATCGCCGATCATTCCCCCCACTCCTCGGTACGGATTTACGCCCCTGCCTCATAGTATGATCATGGGATATGAGGCTGCCTTTGGGAGATATTTATAAACCATAATCCATAAAAGGATGATCAGTGAATATAAGTGTTTTTTAGTAATATAATTATGTTTGAAACATTATAACTCAAAGCATGAACATGGAATAGGCCTACTACAGGTCAGTCTGTACTAGACATAGCCCATACTTTTGATAGGAAAATCATGGAATATATACGTCTTGCTGTGGTAGATAATGAACCAAACTCTTAACAGGAATGTCATGCAATATATGTTTTGAATGTCTGCGGTAGATATAAAAGATACTGTCTTATAGGATGATTATGAATTATGAATCCGTCTTAACTAGATCGAAACTATACTCTTCATCAGATGATTTTGATTTAGATTTAATCTGTGCATTATCAGAACCTGAATAGTTTGCTGTAGACTAAACTCATTATTTGCTGCATATTTTTGTTAAATTCCTTTTCAGAATCTGCAAATTTACGGCGGGTAAAGCGATGTGCCCCCTCCCTGAAACAAATCTGGAAAACGGGTCCCCCAATCCTCCGTAATTATCGCTCCGGCTTATAGTATTTTATATGTCTTCCCTTAGTTTTGAAAAATAAAGTCATTCTATACGCCTTTGGTAATCGGTGCTAGTAGTGATATAAGAAGAGCTTCCATCCTCTTGAAGGAAAATCATGATGAAACATTATACTCCTCACAGTATTTTGATGGAATATAAGCCAGCCGATTCCTGGCATGAACCAATATTTTATTAACTTCGTGCCGTAGACATAATTTCACGCCAGCTTAGAACTATTTACGTGTTCAATTTAAAAAATAAAATCTTAAGGCAAAATTCGTTGTTAAAAATATAGAAGAATAGAAGAATACGTCTTCGCGTCAACTTCAATTTGACATATTGTGTTCACTCTAATGATTTCTCTGGTAAACCATACAAATTATACGATTTGCTTTTGTAGCTGCATCAGGAACCACAGACACAAATAACTTTACTGGTTGCTTACTACAAGCAATAATTATGCTTTCTTAGCAGTCAGGTAAAATAACCATCATCACTACTAAACTTTGCAAAAACGCTGATGCAAAAGTTGCAAAATCACAGTCGATTCATATTGTAAAAATAATTCTTTAAAGCTTATGGATTATGTTAGAGATGTCGTGGACGATTTGATATGACACCGCACTGTGGATCACAAGGTCCGCGGTTCAAGTCCCACCGCGGCGATAATGTCCTTTGGCAAGGCATTGATCTACATTTGCCACTCTCCACTCAGGTGTTAAATGGGTACCCGGTAGGATGCGAAAGCTGATGTGCTTAGATTAGCAAGTGTGCGCTTGTAAAAATGACGCCTGGCTGGAAAGCTCCCCAGGGAGTGGAGAATGTGCATACATTGTGTGCGGGTAAGCCTGAATCCGATGACCGGGGTAATGAAATATATAATCTGTAAAGCGCTTTGAGAGGGCCTTCGGTCCTGAAAAGCGCTATATAAGAACTAGTTATTGTTATTATGATTGTTATTATTATTATTATTATTATTATTATTATTAATAAGGTATAGAAATGAAAAGAAATTCTGAAGAATCTGAAGTTATTGCATTCCGTCACGAATAACCCTGTAATGCTCAGTTTAGCGCACACAAATCAGTCAAGTTCGCGAACGAGTATGCGCTGTGGTCTGACTGTTACCGTGCACAAAAGGTTGTTAGCCTTATTATTGCACGTCATCATGCACACATTAATGAGTATCACGTGGCACGTTTTCAGTCAATAGTATACTTACTAACAAATAACCCTATTTTTGTATGAGACTCTGCTTACTAATTGTCATTCAAATATCCTTTCGCGAGTGAAACTGTAGTTGAGCTTTGAAATGTTTAATACTTCCGCGTGGCACCTTGGGTATAGTCCGACTAGCTAAGGTAAAATTTTGCCCCCTAATGTGGTGTCATTCATGTTGCAATTTCGCAACTTATTTGCTATCACTTCAATCCACAGAAATATAAATTTACCACCGTTTAACTGCAATTATTTGATAATTTATCAAGTAAAACCAAAATATCTACCGCTTTGGGCGGGGATTGAGCCAACCCCGTACTCTGGATTCAATTTCATGCCTGACGTAAGCTCAACCTTCAGCGAATATGATGACACTTGATAAAGACACTGATTTCTTTTTTGCAGTCAAGGTGTGTGTACTCACCAAGTCATACTTGTTTAATGTTGGCTTTCGTTCACGTGTTTTCTAGTCACATGCCCGACTTGAATCATATTATTATCTTGCTAGGTTATCATAAAGAAATCGGTAATTAGCAGAAGTCAAATACCTTTGGTTTGTATTTCTATTTGTGTTCAGTGCATGTTGTTTTTGTGTTCAGGGTCGCAGATCTAGGACTTTTAAATAGAGGGGGAAGGTGCGGCTGCAAATCCTTTCACGTATAAACGATGGTATTTTGCTTGCCCAACACGGCAACACGTGTCATATAGTATCACATTTGAACAGAGTCTGTTTAACACGTTTACGCTTTGGAAATTGGCTAAGATGCAGGGGACCAGCGCAAAATCTTACATGTGCAAACAATGGGTGATACGTCCCTACCCCAAGAACAAAAGGGGGCGCATCTCCTACCCCCACCCCCTCCTTTAGGGGTCTGGGGTCATGGTGGTAAATATTCAATTGGAATATGCTTAAGTGTTTGTTCGGCAGGAGGAAAGCGGGGGAGAAATTTATGAAAGATAGTTATCACCTAAACTGATGGCTATCATCATGTATTTAGAGTCGATGTCAGAATTTATGAATAAATTCTGGTAGACGGGCCCACGTGTTTCGTATTCATGTGTAGATGAATGGACAATCTGTTTAACATATTTTCAGCGTATGGATAGTCCCATAAAATGTAATATTTTAATTATATTTCTCGATGTTATTGTATAATTGATAATAATTATTTATTTGGATTTACACAGCTCTTTACAAACACAATACTGAGCAGGATTTAAAAAAGAAAAAAATTGAGCACCTTTTTAAAACAAGTTCCATGAAAAAGACTTCAATAATATCGTGACGTATTTCGAACGTTGGAAAAAAAAGTTATGAAATAAAAAGAGAATTTGTATTTATTCATTGATTTAATTTGATAAAAACTCCTATTTTTTTTGGTTTATGACATAGAAACAAAGCATTTTTCGTAGTCTTAGCTTATACAAACTGAAACCTGATTATACAAAAGCTTCTTATCATATGATAAACGAACATAAATACAACATAATTCATTATTCATAGTTTCACACTGTATGTGAATATAAAATAGCATAATTACATAAGGTAACACAATTACAAATCGGTAAAGCAAAGCATGGCGGATCCGCCCAGCTAAAACTAAACCAAACTCATCATTCAATCGTCTGTCACACGATAGCAATTTTGTTCTACTAACACAAATTGTATTGTATGCTTATTACCTCTTCATTTAATACATCCAAGTGGTGTGCTGTGGTAATTGGTTTCTATTCTTAAACTCTTGAGACATATCACACACAAAGCTATGCTCATTAAGAATCCTATTTTGACATCGATTTCCTTAAGTAGCCCCTTTTCTACCTCTGCCTTCTTGTAAGACAACAAAACAGGGTGGAATTGGAAAAAACCCAAGGATAGTTCTCTCATAAACAATACTAGTTGTCAATTCCATTCCTTACGAAACAAAGGTACAGAAATAGTGTTATTTTATAATTAACAGACTGTCTGACATAAAATGACACGTACAAGAACATACGGTTTCTTGAAATCAGAAGAAAGAAGAAAAAAACATCTTCAATCTGGGTGAGAGGAGTATATAAGAGGGGTGAGGGGATGGAGGAGAGAGAGGGGTGAGAGGAGTAATAGGGGTGAGAGGATGGAAAAGAGAGAAGGATGAGAGGGATGATATAGGAGTAAGAGAGGTGAAAGGTGGAGGAGAGAGAGAAAAAGAGAGAAAGAGGGGTGAGAGGGGTGAGAGGAGTAAGGAGGGGTGAGAGGGTGGTGGATAGAGAGTGGTTAGAGGAATAAGAGAGGTGAGAGAGCTGGTGGAGAGAGAGAGAGAGGGGTGAGGGGAGTAAGATGAGTGAGAGGGTGGTAGAGAGAGGGTGAGAGGGCGGTGGAGAGAGAGGGGCCGAGATGGGTAAGAGGAGTGACATGGTGGTATAGAGAGAGAGAGGGGTGAGGGGAGTAAGATGAGTGAGAGGGTGGTAGAGAGAGGGGTGAGGGGTGAGAGGGTGGTGGATAGAGAGTGGTTAGAGGAGTAAGAGGGGTGAGAGAGCTGGTGGAGAGAGAGAGGGGGTGAGGGGAGTAAGATGAGTGAGAGGGTGGTAGAAAGGGTGAGAGGGTGGTGGAGAGAGAGGGGGTAAGAGGAGTAAGGAGGGGTGAGAGGGTGGTGGATAGAGAGTGGTTAAAGGAGTAAGAGGGGTGAGAGAGCTGGTGGAGAGAGAGAGAGAGGGGTGAGGGGAGTAAGATGAGTGAGAGGGTGGTAGAGAGAGGGATGAGAGGAGCAAGGAGGGGTGAGAGGGTGGTGGATAGAGAGTGGTTAGAGGAGTAAGAGGTGGAGAGAGCTTGTGGAGAGAGAGAGGGGTGAGGGGAGTAAGATGAGTGAGAGGGTGGTAGAAAGGGTGAGAGGGTGGTGGAGAGAGAGGGGGTGAGAGGAGTAAGGAGGGGTGAGAGGGTGGTGGAGAGAGAGAGAGAGGGGTGAGGGGAGTAAGATGAGTGAGAGGGTGGTAGAGAGAGGGGTGAGAGGGTGGTGGAGAGAGAGAGGGGTGAGATGGGTAAGAGGGGTGACAGGGTGGTGTAGAGAGAGAGAGGGGGGTAGAAAGGGTGAGAGGGTGGAGAGGGAGGGGTGAGAGGGGGTGAGAGGGTGAGAGGGTAGTGGAGAGAGAGAGGGGGTAGAAAGGGTGGTAGACAGAGAGGGGTAAGAGGGGTGAGAGATGAGAGGGTGATGGAGAGAGGTGGGAGGAGTGAGAGGGTTAAGGAGAAAGTAGGTAAGAAGGTTTGTCGTTGTGGGCGTTCGTATCTGTTTGGGTGAGTGGGTGTGTATGGGTTAAGATGTGTGTTGGTAAGGATGAGGGTTTGTGCGTGCGTGAGTTTAAGTGATTGTTGGTAAGTGTGTGTGAGTGCGCGTATGGGTGAGCGTGTGGGTGAGCATGTGTGCGTGTGTGTGTGTGTGTGTGTGTGTGTGTGTGTGTGTGTATATGTATGTTAAAGATAGAGAGAGAGAGAGAGAGAGAGGAGCAAACAAATAATCCAACTTTTGTTCTCCTAATAATCCAGGAAAGAAAGGCATGTACAGAAGTGCTCGACTCGACATCATAAACCGGTATTCCGTTTATGGTCGAACCAGCAATGAGACGAGGTGCGAAATAATGAGATATTTAATATGCTACACAATTAATTGTATTTGATATATGACACATATTAGTGTGACACGTTTATGACACTTTATTACGGTGGCAGTATTTACCATCATAAAACGATACTCGATAAGGTATAAAGATTATAGTGGTGGATGTGGTGGCTTTTTAATTATCGCACAGCGCTCGTAGTGCTCCAACGTTATTACCCCGGACATAGCTGGCGGCCAAATGTGTAGGGCTCTTGCACATCGGGTACTCATTTAAACCTGGGTGGAGAGGGGCAAATGCGGATCAATGTATTTCCAAAGAACTGTAATGTCGGGCTGGGATTCGAACCATCAACCTTTCGTTATAATCATAAATAAGCCACCTCGCTCCCTGTTAAAGGATGCCCAAGTAGTGCATCCGCCAGCAACCCCACCCCCTTCCTCGCCCATGTCACACATGACTTCTAGGGCAAGTTCACTTTGGCTTAAAGTTGGCTTGATGAGAGAAACGGGTCATTATTATTTTTTACATATTTGGGGAGAATATAAAACAAAAGAATAATGAAATTATGAAGTTTTAAAGATTTGACCGATCAAGCACAAGTTGGCAAACTTTTTTCATTTTCCCGTTTTTCAAATTTGTATTTAAAGATACATAAGATTTACAGTTTCTCCAAAGAATTACTTATCATAATACCCTTGGTAAATCTCATCGCTTGTCACGTTTCAGATCCTAGCCTTCATATCCGAGCCTTAGACATCATCCTCTACAAGAACGGAGGCCTTTATAAAATTCAATTCAGCTTTATTTCAAAACAACTTTTTTTTTACATTAAAGAATTATAACATTGTGTCGTGTAAATTGTTCACGGTGTAGAATGTTTAAAGGGATCTGGTAACTTTGTCTCAGATTCTGAAACAAAATCCTGGAGTTAGCTCATGCTGCAATGATAATTATAAACCTTTAGGTCAGTCATGACTTTTACAATCCGATCGCCTGTCTGATTATCGAGATATTTATGATCGGAAAATCAAAACCAAATTTTGCGTTTGCCAAACGGTTATCATAACACTACAGTCTATTGGGGAAAACGAATATGGTAAAACCGGTCACTCAAAGATTTTTACTTTTTTGAGGCCCTTCTTGATCATTTTGAAGCCGTGAAGGGGCCGTGCATCTCAGATTTAACATTGTTAAACGATCCCTTTAATGTCTAGAACTTCGTGACTTAACATGTTTCTGTAACGCCTTCGTGATCTATTAAAGTTGATTGGAGGCTCTGTCTGGCTTCCTCGTAACATTGTGATACATACCGAATCTCGAGAGTGTAGATAATGAAGGACGAGCATTACGAAAAATATGGGTTAGGTACACTATTGTACAGCTTCAGTAATGAATGTATATCATGTATATATACTACTACCAATACTATCGCTACAACTCATACTACTACTACGACTACTACTAACACTACTACTACGACTGCTACGTACTACTATCACTACCACCACTACTGACTACTTCCGCTACTACTAATACTACCAATACTACTAACACTACCATTACTATCTACTGCTACTAATACTACCCATAATGCTACTTCTGCTACTAGTACTACCACAACTTATACTTCTACTATTACTACTACTCTTACTACTACTACTACTGCTGCTGCTGCTAGTACTACTTCTACTACACTTACAGCTACTTCTACTACTACTAAAATTCAGGGTCTTTTTTAAAATTAATATTCTCTCTCGCGGCTGACTGAACAATAAGCATTGGATTGGGAAGGTAAAACGAGAAAGTTATTTGCAAACAAGTAAATGGATCTGAAATTTTAATTATAATGTAATTTAGTAGACTCTATTCTATAACCATATTTACATTAGCTATATCCAGTTTACATTCCTTTTTTAAAATTATCATTTTGCGATAGCATTTCATTAAACAGTTGACTCACCTATGCAGAATGAAGGTTAGAATTAAGAAAAGAAATTAAAATCCACATCTATAAATAACCAGAAGGAGAGCGAAAACAACAACAATCTGAGTTGTCTTCGATTAGTTTACCAGTTCGCGTGCAAAAATCTCAATGCCGCACTCGTATTTAATCCTCTAATCTTGTCTATTATGGTAGAAAACATATAAATATAAACTTTCGAATAATAGACCCCTTGAAAATCTTATTACTTAGAAATTCGTCAGGTTTTTATGACTTTTGTAGGATTTGTTTTGTTTTTGTTTTTGTTTTTTTAAAAGGGATTTGTATGCAATCTTTCATCTTTATAAGCTATGCTTTTATTGGTTCATAAATATTTATGAGATTAAATTTTATCATGAATTGAACAGACAATGTCATGTATTATCTGTGTCATCGTGCACGTGTTAAATATCAGATTCTTTTTATAGATATGTTATTAAAAAATGAAACAAGATCTAGGGTTATATCACAAATCTCTGATATGACTGTAATATAAATATTCAGCGTAAAAATTAGCCTTTCAGAGGAGGGGAGAGAATGCGAGAGAGAAAGAGAGAGAGAGGGGGAGGGAGAGAGAGAGAGACAGAGAGAGAGAGAAAGAGAGAGAGATAAAGCTGGGGAGATAACAATAATGTTTATATTTTTTAATGTGATCCTATCAGAGAGAGAGAGAGAGAGAGGGGGGGGGGGGGAGAAAGAGAATGAAAAAAGATAGACATCAACAGAGAGAGAGAAAGAAGAGAGAAACCAGAGAGAGAGAGAGAGAGAGAGAGAGAGAGAGAAAAAAGGGGGCGGGAAAGAAAGAAAGAGGGAAAGAGAAAGCAATTTACAATAGAGCCTAATGATGATTATGTTCTACAAAGATAACCAATCCTTTACATGGTGTTCGAAATCAATGTTGCATAATACATAAGTGGCATGCCCTTAAATTGCTGCTTTTGCAAGGAGGTTTCTATTAAAATGGCGAAAGATGTTACATAACCATAGCAGAACAAGTTTTCCGTTTAAACATGACGAGCATGAATATATATAGGCACACACTCAACGAATGAAGAAAAAAAACTGGATTAAAAATAAGGAAGAAGGAAGGAAAATGAGAGTGTCATAACTTCTTTGTTTTGTTTTTGTTTGTGTTTGTACTTTTTCTTTCTCTCTAATGTTTTTTTTTTCTCGATTTTTTTTTCTCGTTTTTTTTTGGTTTTGTTTTAAAGAATAAGTGTATGGTTATTTGTTTATTTATTTTTTGTCTGTCTTTAACATATAGGTTCCAATCCATGGGTGTTAGATGCTAAAGGTTTATTTTCTCAGGTATATTCTATATGTTAATTTGAAGCGATTACTTAAAATACACTAAACTATTATGATGTTGATTTTTTTTTCTTCATATGAGTTGTATGTAATGTACCTTTAATTATACTATGTAATTATCAATCTTGTTGAATGTTTATCGAATATCTATTTGTAACACCTGTGACTGATGGAAATAAAATATTATTAAAAAAAACTTTCGAAAAATCAACCTTCCGCAAGTTCAATAGCCTTGTGAGTGAAGACGGCCTGCTTGCTCATCCTTTGACCCACTCTTGTGTCACCTCACAAAATATATCTTAAACCTGACTTAATTTGTCTGCTATTGCCTTAGTCATATTGGTTATGAATTGTGTTGTGAATTTTGTTATATACTGTATATTATACTTTGTGAGAATTTCAAACCACACTTGTATGTATTATTGCCAATGTAAATTGTTCATACCTGAATTTATTCATGATGTGATTCAGAATTATATTTAAAATTCTTGCTATGTATAAGTCATATAACTGTCTTCTTATGTTTTGTGCTGAAAGCCGGAGGACCGTACTTCATCATAGACTTTTTCTTTATAGAGTCTTGGCGCCCTTCTGGCTATCAGCACACGATACCATGTTTTTGTCTTATGTTTTATATATTACATGTTACACCAATGGAAAACAAATGTCTGTATTATATTATGGACAATAAAATCTTGAATCTTGAATAATTCAGCCATCTGGCTGCGAAGTGCAATCATAATAAAACCTTTTCAATCAATCAAATCACGTTATCCGATCATGATTTCTATGACGGATATTATAATAGGGGTATTGAAATCGCCCTTGAGTCGATTTTTCAAAAATAGATCGTGTTGAATTTTAGATTTGAACTTTTGTGTGAACAGAATCCGTAGCTACTATTCGTGTAAATAAGAAATCCGAGCTTAAAGCCCAACTGCAATACTTATAGCTACTTGCACCCTCTATATAGCGAACAATGACTAATCGGTGACCATTGGTCCCCCATGATCCTTTTTTTCTTACGTTAATTGAGAGCTTATTTGATGAGATAACCACCTGTCAGTGACCATCAACCAAGGCTCAAAATACAATGACCATGCAGGGAGGTCTAATCCCTCCTGGCCAAACTAGTGTGGTGTGGATTTAAATCATCATAATTATCGAGTTAACTAAATTGAAACAAATAAGAGATTGAAAAGACGATGTAAACCATTTAGAAGCATCATCTTCTCAACTGTGCAATGCCGAAATACTAATCCCAATTCAACACCGCGTTAACCTACACAATCCTGTTCTTGATTCAATGTAATCCGAGAATCTGTATTCATTGCGCCACATACGTTTGTTTCATTGTAGTTTGACGACGATGGTTTCGAATCACCAAGAGGGAGTATGCTGCATTGATTTCGAAACACATTTCAGGCACCTAATTGTATATGGCAGAATTGATTTTTGTTTCCTTCCATTTATCTGGTATAAAAATATTTAACTCAATGAAACGTAAAAACATGCGAAATCCCACAATTACATCCAATTATTTGTACTTATTAGATTGAAGAAAAATAGTAGGCGCCGTCCAAATATTAAACATTTGCGAAAGCAATTTAATTAATTATGCATTTAGGGTGGAACGTATGAAAAATTAATGAAAAAATGATTAATCATTCTTCATATCGAACAATTTTTTTATATAAATAATTATGTCATCACTAAAAAAAAGTGGTTATGTAAAATTATCATATTTCTTTCTCAATCTTTCACTGAATCTGTATTTTTATGTTTGATATGATTTTATTTAATTCATTAGAATATACCGTGCGCTACCCTGCTCAGAATGAGCTGATGGTGAAATTATTACGAAATTAGCACTTAATCAAATCAATTATTGAACAGTTTGATTTTCTCCTTACTATATCAGGTAAAGCTATATATTTTGATTCTGTGAATTTCTATATATTTTTATGGATATAAGATTAGATTATTATTATTATCATTTTAAAGGTAATACAAAGTTTTGGGAAATTTTGAAAATTGGGTGGATAGTGATTATTTACAATTTTGATATATTTGGATGCCCCTGCAGATGTATTATATCCGCTAGAAAATGTAGCTCCTAAAACACCTCTGCTTTTGATAAAAATTGAATATAAAAATTTACCGGTGCTCCCGGTAAATTTTGATGAAGTTCAAATAGCGCCTATAGCCGTGCAATGGTAGCTCACCATGAAAATCTCAGAATATGTAGTTGAGATATATAATTTCCAAACGGGAACAACGAATCGGTCGATTTTAGTCAAGAAACATTGTTTTTTAGCTTAATTAATATCTTGACCTTGAGAGGGAGCTTTACAACATAAAGAGTTTATTATTTACAATTTCATAACTTTAGACTCGATTACAACCACGACAACGATCACTGAATATTGTAGGATCGCATATGCTTCCAATATGTTCATTTGAACGAAATTCATGACCCCATACCAAAACTTTGTATTACCTTTAATAAGGGGGAATGGACGATCTAGTATACAATTTTTTGTTTTCCTTTTCTCTTATGTCGATAGAATACGATCATCATGAACAGTGGAAATATATTTTCCCCAAAGTATATAAGATAATAAGAATATATTCTATCGAGACATTGGCCTTTCTTTTTCGCTCTTAACCCCTTCTCAACATTTGTCATCTTCTTATATACGGAGTCAGTATTCCCCTGTACCCCGTATAGCTACCCCATTAATGGATCCATAAAATCACTCTTCTGTATCTTTTCCCGGTATTTTTAAAATCCACAGTATACTGTGATTTTTACATGTTTTTGTCCAATTTTGCTTTTTCAACGATGATGAATAATGTATACGTATATATATACAATGATTATGGAATTCGACTGTTGTAGGCCTAATTCCACATTCTGAATCCTTAAATATATACATATTAGCACTTCTTGAGCAATGGCTTACGAGGCACGGGGCTGGGGCCTCAACCGGCCGCCCCCAGTAGGGAGAATTATGAACTGTCACTATTTCGTTAGTTGTCACCTTGATATTTGGGCAGTGCAGCGGTTTATTCGTAGTTCTTATATATATCTTACCTGAGTGCATTTTGATGACAAAAGAATTATATTTTCACTAAAATAAATGATCGTGGGAAATTTATATTCAGGAAAGCGACACCAGTGTCCGTGATCGTGATATTTAATTCTTTCACCCTTCTTATCCAAGGGGGGGGGGGGCAAGTTTGCACCCTTTGAAGCTCAAATCAACACACTATTTTAGGGATACTGCTCTTGTATCGTCCCGGAATGCAATTTTTGAAGCTTGAGAGTGTAGTTGAAAACCTACTGATTGTGAGCAAAGGATGAGTAAAGTAGCCATGCGAACATGCGATCGAGAATTGTGAGTTTAAAACCATACTTCCGGAACAAAAATAACAAATACAATCGTTCATCTACCAATAACAAAACTTTTGAGGGAAATGGAGGTACATAGAAAGATTATTGCCATTTTATATTTATCCCCAATAAAAGTGTTATGCTCTACTTGTATTTTCAAATACACCAACAACTATATTTCCGAACTTGGCACGAATAGGAGGTGTCATACATGTACATAAATCTTCCCATGTTTTCGGCAATAAATTTGTTTTGGTCTAAACAAACTGCTAGGCCACTACCAATCTCCGTTCTGTTCTTTATTTCTCAGCCACGAGGTCACGGAAAGGAATTTGACAGCCGTCAAAACAATAGAGTCTGCGTCCTTAGTTGACCGTAAGCTTGCCAAAAAATGTGACATTTGTCCCCAAGGACCTTTATCACTATGGCAACGGCTAACTCGATTAGCTTCCGTTTGTATTATCGTCTGGGAATTCTTTGATTCTATCCAGCTTGCTAAACGGGAAGAGAGTGCATTGAGCAATGTGATATGAGCCAGATATCACTGAGAGTGTCTTAGCTTGGCTTTATAGCGAGAGGTGTGAGGGGCTATAAGCAACGGTCAGTTTAGTCGTTCACTCGCCATTGTGTTGGACAACCCTTTTCACACATTCACGACTCACCGCAGTGGTTGAATAGACAGACGACTTTCATTCTGTCTCCGCTTTGATTGAATTGAATTCATCGCCGTCATTTTTTGTATGTTTGCTAGGAATACATCACCCATACAAGGGGACTACCTTCTGTCTGCACTGCTTGCTCGGAACTGTGTGTCGCTGTAACCAAACATTACGTCCGAAACCTCCCAAGGCTTCCTAAATCGCGCTCGTATTTTTTTAATCTTCATAAATTATGTTCGCCCGTATGTCTGCTGGCGCTGGCGCGCTGACGGGGCTGTGCGCTGCCACGGTGGGTATAGTGCAACACCAGCGGCGCGGTACGGACCAGACGAACGAGTCTTCCTCCCCTCAACACTCGAAAGACAATCCGCATTCGCCGCATCGTAGTTCGGGAGACAAGACTCGTGGAAGTGGTATCTCGGCGGCTCCATCGGGCGAAGGGAAGGAGACATCGGGAGACCCAGCCATGGACTTCAACGAATACGCCGACGACGTCGCCAATAGGGCCTTGGACCTATACAACGACAATGACTGGAAGGTGGCTCGGTCAGCAGTAAGTTTAATCTTTATCATTTTGAAGCTTCTTTGGTGTTAACATTCTATAATGTTTACTCATAACTTTCCTTGATGTTAAAAAGTTTATTCAATCCTTGACCATAATTGTTTTTATGTCAAAATTTATCAAATTGACCAAGCGTGAAAATAAGTTTCAGAGGATCGCTATGTTCTGGATAACGCAGGAGGCAGCGTTGGTACTCGAGTGATAACCAATGAGATGGGAGACACCACTCCTTGCGATATCTTCGTATATTATCTTGATACTCTGTTCAGGTTTAGGAGAAAGAGGAGGGGTTCTAGTTGATGGAACATTTAGTGAGCCCGCGAGCATGAACGATGGTGATGGTGGTGGTGGTGGTGGTGGTGATGATGATGAGGATGATGCTGGTGATAATAATGCATGCCGTATGTTTTTTACCAGGGCGATGAAGATTATGTCGAGATGATAGTTGAAGTGATGATCATGACTTTTGTGTGTTTATGGAGCAATTATTTTCGGATGATAATTATGGTAGTCAGGGTCAAGACTCTGTAGGGACCTTAAAGTTGTCGATGTCGGGGATATGTGTCTTCATCAGAAACATCATCTTGGTAGCGGTGTTGTTGGTATTTATTGGTGGTGGTCTTACTCTGAGTGATGTTAAAAGCGATGGTTTTACTTTAGTGATGGTGGTGATGACGGTAGTGACTATGGTGGTGATGATAGCGATGGTGGTGATGAAAGTGATGATGGCAGTGATGATATTGATAGTGGTAGTGATGATGGTGGAGATGGTGGTGGCTCATGGAGATGAGATGGTGACATCAGTGATGATACTGATGTTACAGTGCAGTGGCAGATTGTGGTGGGATTGTGGTTGTAGTGATGTGATTGATAATTGAAGTCATGATAGTGGTCAGATGAATCGTAAAGATGATGATGGTTGTGGGGTGGTGGTGGGAGGATGGTGTTGGTTGTGATGATAGTTGATGGTGGCAGGATGACAGTGGTAGTGGTTTGATCATGGTGTAAGTGATGGTGGTGATGTTTGCAGTGATGGTAGTAGAAAGATTTTTTGAATTCGGTAACAAGCAGTAGGCCTATTCGTTTTTAAAGAAATTGTAGCTTATAGTTTTCCTAATGATATAATGATTCGTGTGTTGAATCTCTTCGCTGATTGATATTGGACAGATAGAAGTCTGAAAAAATACAGGCAATTTATTTAATTGTATCAGTTGGTTAGTAGGTCCATGATTTAATCATATCATATAGCTGCAATTATTCCAGGACAGAATGAATAACATCCCGAGTTGCAGCTGTGTGGATCACTTGGGCAAAATAAATGAGGGATGAAACAATTATAAATTAAATTCATTTTCACGAGTCTTCGAGTAGGAGTAGGCCTATATTGAACATTTGCCATGTACCATTATAGGTGTATGCATGTTAATAGAATGGCCATTGATCTGCTTTGTCTTGTGGGAAGGGGGATGGTGTTGTGCGCTTTTTTTCTTCTTCGCGCGGTTGATTAAACCAACGATGATCGGTAAACCCCTTATTGCTTGGAGGCATACATATCATGTTATCGTCGTTCAAATGATCCTCAACTCGCATGTGAATGCGGCGCTAATTTGCTGATGAACAGGCGTGAATCATACCCAAATATCACCACTTCGTAGTCTGTCATCCAAACAGTATCATATCTTTACGATTCCCACATATATAACCGATTTCAATCTAGAGAAATTTGAACTGCATTACGCAAATTGTTAGCATAAAATTAAATCGAAAGATTTAATAGTGAGTGGTAGGTGCAATTTCGTTAGGCCTATATGAATGTTACTATTTTCAAAATGTTTAGCGGTCAAATTTGTTTTTAGCGATACTCCCCTGATACACCCATGTGTGTTTGATAGAAAACAAGAATGGGACTGAAAAGTCTAGAAAAGGAAATTATATTGCAGGCAGTGACATAGCCTACCAGAGAAGGAAATATTGAAGAGGCATTTTAGGAACAGAGTGTTCGAGTCTACATGACAGATGTTAGATATTAAAGGGGAGGTCCACCCTGATATTTAGTAGGTTTTATTCAAAGAAGACAAATGAGAGGAACAGGTCAGTGACAATTTGAGCAAACTCAGATTAAAAACGAAAAAGTTATGAAATTTTGAAGTTGCGATCAATACAAATTGGCAAATCTGTGACATATCTTGCGAGCTTTCCTCCCGTTTTCTGAACTAAAAAAAACAACAGAAATTTCAATTTTCCCTCAAGAAAATTTTCATTCATAATTATATACATCCTATATATATAACTATTGCAAATTTCTCTTCAACCCCAGTATGGAGAAGACAAAAATAAATTCTTTAATCAATAACAAAAGAAAATGAAAGTTTATGGAATTTATGTACAGAGCAAATAGGAGAGGCGTTCGCAAGATACGTCACAGTTTTGTCAAATCGTGTTTGATTGATCGCAACTTCAAAAATTCATAACTCTTATTTGTACACCCTTGTTATATAGAGCCAATGTAACATCCTGTTTAATAGTGCATACAAAAATGTGGTTATTGTGCCTCTTTTTAGTATGAGACGCAGGAGGGACTTAAAATGAGATAACCACTTCTTTCCTTTGCTTTCTTTTCTATATTTTCTATTTGATTAATTTGCTTTCATTACTTTCTGGAATTGTGCCCCTACCCTTTTACCCAATCCCGTTTGTGAATCCTCTCAACTCACTCTGAAAGAGATCGTAGTTAAGAAGATATAGGGATAATCCTCGTGGCATCATATGGATTTGGTGATTGCGTGTTGATGTGACATATCTTTGTATATCAAATCTGGTGTGTCTCGTATTAAAGGTGCTTATCCTGATTAATTAACATAATGACATGTGACGGCTTTTATACGCAAACTGAAAGTAACAGTGTAGGCCTACTAATTGAAAAGGAAGGATTGTGCACGGATTTAATATGGTATTTGTTACCGGGCCAAAGAGATTTTCATGGATTTTAAGGAATTCTGTATATGTCTTACTTCCCAGTTTAGCTCTGTGTAGAACATGACTTGTTTCCGGTCGTTTTCCACCCTTTCACCCCCTCCCCCCCCCCCCCCCCTCTCTTTCTCTCCTTCACTCACACACACATACTCGCCCCCACCAGACATACTAACACTTTCTCTCTTTTCCCCTCTCTCCCTCTCCCTCTGTCTATCTACAACTCTATCTCTCTTTTCAATATTTGTTCTTTATTGTATGTGTGTGTGTGTGGGGGGGGGGGGGGTCATCAGTAGAGCTCACATTCAACATGGATTCACTGAGAAGGGAAATTCATTCCGTCTTGGAGCCAGTCTACCGTCGATAATGTTTTGACTACACCGTTCATTAATGACATCTTAATCAAGCATGGCGGTTATCTAATTAAATTGGTCTAGTAAATCCATGGGGAAATGATCAGTTTTTCTTCTTCTTCTTCTTCTTCTTCTTCTTCTTTTCATGGAATACCCTGGGTCCCTGTCATGCCTTTGTGTCTGGGAATGTCGTTGGTTAGGTCTACCAGCATGTCCCTGGGTCTACGATGTATTCGAAAGTTTCGAGTTGATTCTTGACAGAAGATGATGATGGATGGTGGAAGATAAATAAGTAGAACGGAAGACAGAGAAAGAGTAGGCTTACAGAAAAGGCCCCCCACCGAAACAAAAATATATATATAGAGAGAGGGTAGAGTTTTTTTATTAATCATTTATTCACTTCGTATCATACGTGTATTTTCGAGATTATCGGAAGTAACAGTCATGTCGTCTTATTTCATACATGGTAAATGTTTGTCGAGTGTAAGCATTAACATGTATTATGACTGATGCAGTTCAAGTCATGATATACATGTAGTACTTATGGTAAAAGTGCGATTTATAAATCTGTTTGTGATTTTCTCTATCATCTGGTCTTACGTGTAGGGATCTTTGTAAAAAAAAACTAAAAGTAAATCGAGCCCGGTGCAACGCTCGTGCTTTCATACCGTTTTAAGTGAAGGGAGGATGATATTATATGGGAAGACGTGAGGGTCATGATACAGTGACACGAAGAACCAAAACGTGGGTTTTTTCTCTGTTTCTGGGATTCTTCATAACCGTGGCTGAATAATAATCGTCCATTAATTTACGGAACTTCACAGATATAGCTTGCAACATGCTATGTTGCCTTAGCATTCTCATGTAACGGGAAAATATATTTTGGATGTACGGTGACATGAAAAGCAGAAACATGGCATTTTTCTTGATTTGGGATTGTTCAATAGCGTGGCTGAATAACGACCGTTCTTTGATGTACGAACTTCACTGAGTTGGTGTAACTATAGCTTGCAACAGCCCATGTTGTCTTACCATTTGCAAGTGAAGGGAGGATAATATTCGGGATGACGTGTGGCTTTGTGCAGAAGCATGAAGAGCCTAAACATGGCATTTTTCTCTCTCAAGTCTCAGTCTCAGGGTCTGAGTTTGTTCATGGGCATGACTGTCGTCTGGCCATCTCTCATCGCATGACGTGGTGGGATTCAAGGTCGCACCAACCATCGCACTGGATTCCTCTAAACATCCAGAGAGAATGAGAGATGGAGTGCGGAGGATGAGAGGAGGAGGAGGAAGAAGAAGAGTGTGAAAGTTGTAGAGAAAAGAGTGATATGTTAATAGAGAGATTTTTTTATCATATACAGGGATGAGAGAAAGAGAGACGGAAGGAGGGATACGTGGATAGTGAGTGAGAGAAGAGAGAGAGAGAGAGAGAGAGAGAGAGAGAGAGGGGTGGGGTGGGAGGGGGAGAGAAACAGAGTGAGAAAAGAACGGAGGCTAGCGTGTTTGGGAGATAGTGGGAAGAGAGTGTGGGCTGGAGTACATGATGTTGTAGAAATTAATTAAGAACAAGGGTAAAGAGAGATTGTTGTGTATCATTCTAGAGACAGATTTGAATTTAATACAGGTGTATAATGAGGTTTGGAAAGGGTATTCCAGTTTATGAACGAATCTAATACACCCTTGGGCTTTTTATAATTAATTCAAGGCCGGAATATTTTCGTGTATGCTTTCACGTAATTTTCAAAACAATTCCTGCAATGAGGGTGTATTATAATTGTTAACCAGACTAGCCCAATAGTGCGTTTAATTTCATGTGCACCCAAGGATGAGTATTGGATGAGCGTTGGGACGTTGGTCTACACACGTTCTGACCGTATGGGATGCGAAGGGAGACCCCCAGCCCAAGGCCAGTGACAGTGGATGAGCTGGAGCTATTAATTCGTTAATAATCAATTCTCGGCCGTCATGTATTCATAGACCGTTCCACGCACGTGTGATTCAAGGTCAAGGTCGAATCCCATCTCTCTCTTCTCAGCTTCCTCCCACTTCACTTCATCTTCCAACAAACATCTCAGAGCCAGGGAGAGAGCTCGGTGTATTTAATTTTAAAGGGGCTGCACAGAGTTGGTCAGTGCCAAGATATTGTCAATCAGTGATCCTTGATCAAATCACAGCAGTCGTCACTTCTACTTCTTTACAATACTGCGACATGGCGTTTATTAATCAAGGTGGAATTGGGGTGATGGCAAGGGGGCATTACCCCCCCCCCCCCCCCCCTCCTCTCGACAAAACTCATTCTGGAAAGAAGGGGCGGGGGAATGTGCCCAAAGTTGTCTTCTTGTGGCTCCTCGACAATATTGTGGACTGAAACGCACCTGAAAACGCGTGAAAAACTCTTATTGTCAGTAATGTTTCTGACTTTTAGCCCTATCACCCCCCCCCCCCCCCTCCACGGTCTGAATCTCCGTGAGCTGCCACTCATCACGGACTACCTTTTCTTCGAATGACGTCATAGAGACCACAAAAAGCATTACCAAAAAAAAAAAAAATCCCCGCATAACCTGAATAAACAATTTGGGCGTAATTAAATAGCATCAGTATTGAGGTATATATAAGACTGATTTTACAATGGTTGATATCTTTGTGACTGCAATATAAAGACCACTTGAAGTTCATGTTTTGTTGAGTAGTAATGCCCGAATTTCATTAAAGAAACTACTGAAGTCACGGTTGCAAGTTTCTCTATCTTTATGACACCCCCTCCTCTCTTTCTCTCTCTCTCTCTCCAACATATCCACACACACACACAATTATTTTTGTTTCCCTATCTCTCTCTCACCCTCTGTACTTGAACACTGGTCTGGAGCAAAGATTTGATGACTGTCAGCTAATATTAGAGCATGTGCAGTAGTGTGTACAGACGGTGACCCGTGAAAACCCGGCAGACTTCACAATGCTACTGTGCACTTTGCTTGTTCGGGTGCGTTTACACAAGTACGCATAGTTCAGACAACATAGTTCAACTTCACGCACAGAGCCTCATTTTTACTTTCGTCTTTCATTTTCACTATTGGATAAAAGAAGCTTGAAAAGGGGTACTGAACACGCCGTCGGTAGATTCGCCGTATAGCTCTTTTATCTTACATCTGAATTTACTATGCAAAAGGTGGCATTGCAGTAGAATATTGGTAAAATCACTGCAACTAGTACTTTATAGTCACACCAACAAGACTGACACCAGACCAACAACAGACCAGGGAGATGACAGAACGAAAATATATCATTACGTCTATGACCAAGAATCGATCGGTTCGGAGTCGGTCTAAAGTCGGTTTAGCGGTGTGACTAATACCCAAGTCACAACGCCAACTGACTCCAGATCAACCCTAAACCGACGTATTACTTGTTCGTTCTGTTGTTGGTTCGGTCGGTGTAACTGGGATATGGTACCTCAGTCATCCCGCTCAACCGACTCAAAACCGACTGATTTTTTTTAAAGTCAAAGTAATAATTTTTTTCTTGGTCTGTTGTAGGCGCGACTAGGGTATGGGACCGATAATGAACTTGAAATAACCAAGAATACGAAAGCACAGTTGTGAAGTCGTCAGCATCACAGTTGTCAATTTACGGCGATTTACGTCGGTCAATACACCTAAATAGCTCAGTCAATGGACACCCCTGCCACACCAACGAGACCCACCCCAGATCGAATTCAGACCAGATATTACACGCAATGGCCAAAAATGGGTCAGTTTGGAGTCAGTTTGGCGGTGTGGCCGAGGTATGATTGAATGATAGAATGTTTGCATGCTTCGTAGGGTTACTGACATACATCGGTGTGACATGTTTGGTTAAGACGTTTTCCTCCCTTCAAATCTGCAAATATAATTCTGGTGCGAGGGAATGTTTTGAGAGTGCAATGCACGTAGGAGGTCGGAGAGCATTGATGGCTGTTCCAGGGTTTGTTGAAAGACCAAAGATGACGATGCAAGTCCAAGGATTTGATGATAGTATTGGTCATGCACCTTCTTTGCGAAAGAGACCGTGTAAAGTTTCCGATGGATTGATATGCAGTAAAAGGGAAGTTATTTATTATGCGTTACACAACGGGGTTTTAAAGGTCATTTACAAGATGAAACTTACATCATATTTCTTTATCGTTTGATAGATTAATTAATTTGTGTCGGGGGGGGGGGGGGTCCGTTCATTATAGCACCATCGCTATGAACGTGACCCCCCAAAATGGGGTCAAATGTCTTGAATTGTGAGTCCCGAACTTGGTAATTGTTTGGCCAGTGGCAAACTCAAAGTTGATCTTCGATTAACCTATGAACTTGCAAACATTTACCTTTAACTGCCTGCTCCCCGTTCGAGGATATTCCTTTCCTTCTGAACCTTCTGAGGAAGTACAAGTTTTTCCATTTCAATAGAGCATTCATACACGAAACCGAAGTCGAATTCGTTACCAAAGTTGACATCGGGTCAAGTAAAACAACAGACTTCTCACGTACACCTGTATAATATTACAACAATGAGTGTCACAGTAGATTTAAAAGAGCGAACTCAAAATCAAACTTGTTTCCACATCTGAACATCCGTAACAGTATTTTAACTGATAATCAGATAATTCCCCATTTTTCAAGTAAAAAAGCGAATTATAAACGTTTCTTTTTCAGAGATGAAAGTTGAACAGGTAAAGTTTCCAGGTTTGTTACAAAGTCAAAGAGAGCATGTGCTTCTCTGACTTCAGCAAAAAATGGGGAAAAAAGAATCTGCTCCATATTTCTTAATTTTCTGATACGCCACTACAATTCATGTTACACGGTTATGCAATTTCGAAAGGTAATTTTCTGAAGTGATTTTGAATAATCATTTTAACGATGTAGTAAATGGGTTGTATGGACGAGAAAGATGTAAACATAGTTTCTCAAACTTCCTCTAAAATAAAAGGCACCATCAAAAGGAAGTTATGCAAATTCCATCGACAGCATGATCAACCCAACTTCCCTATTTTCTTAGCTTTAATCATTCAACTTGTATATACTTTTAACAATCTATTCGTTTTTCAGCTTTAATTTTATTTGCATACTATCTCACCTTAACTATAAATCATCTTGGGTTCTTTGAAGATTCTATTTTTCGCCTTTTCCAGAAATCCAAGATGGCGCCTAGGCTTATAGCCAAGTCATAATATAATTATCATGTGGAGGATGGGTGGCATCTGTTCTAATGAACTAAATCAGACACTTTATTCCATTATTAAATGGAAAGGTCTTTTACTTGGAAATACAGGGTTTCCACATCCCTACATATTCCTGAACGTGAGACATGTCCTCATAATCTGGTAATGTGTTTTCCTTTTAAACAGATTTCTAATCATTGCTTCACAATCTTCCTAATAATGTTATCTCATTCACTTTGTCAGATGTTAACGACCTCTCTGTGAATCTCGATTTCGAACTGTGCATCGAGTCAAATAATTGGTGTCGGTTGAGAATTAGTACTGTCGGGAGTAAGCGATGGAAAACCATTTTCATCTCCAATCGGTATCATAACCTGTAAGGTGTGGATGTGGAAAATGTAGTGATTGTGTGAATTGAAAAGGAAAATGAGATTTGACTCCTTATTCTCAGGTTAGTTGGCGGGTATTTGTTAGACTACTTCGTCAATCGACTCAATCCTAGATCCGTCCGGAAATTGTTCGTGTTCGTGCTTCCTCGACGCATGTTATTCGATCTTACATGCCTCTTGTTCTGGCTCTCCAAATAAAGTATTAATCATCAGACCAGACTACGACCTTCTTAATTTTTTCTTTGAGAAATTTTTCTAGTTTTAATTTAGTCATTAATTGTTTTCTCCCTCGTTTCCTTTATCGTGTTATCGTCTAATTTTTAAAACGGGAGCTGCTCTAAATGCAATATATCCCTTGTACATTAAAAAAATCGTCACAATGACATCAATACATTTTCCATCCTTGTTAACAGTCCATTTTAGTTAAGCCCCAATTTATTAGTTTTTTGGTTCATTATACTTTGAGAATGACTGATATTTATTGACTCATGTGCTTATAATTGTATGCTACAAGAGATTTGAGCATTTGAAGTTTAACTTGTATTTCTTAATACAAACCGCGTAGCATACTAAAGACCTAAACATCAATTTATTCGATTTCTTCGATTTTACTTGATGTATAATCAAGATCAGCTCAGTTTTAAATGGCTGCTATTTTCTCCTTTATTCGAATAATACCTCAGTCACACCCCAAACCGACTCCACACAGACTTTATCCGATTCTTGGTCGGTAGAGGTATACATGTAATTTTTTGTTCGGTCCTTTGTCGGTCTAGGGTCGGTCTCGTTGGTGTGAATGGAGTAGGCCAATTGAGGACGTTCAGATTTGTTCATTGTGGCTTCCGCACGCGCCGATGTGATTTAATTTCATAATCTTTGTTTATCATTTTAATTTTTATGGTTAAAAACCGCACATCCGCAGACACGATCGTGTAGAGATTTACATGACCACATGACAAATATTTCATCGCTTCCCGTGTCATTTCTGAGAATTATAGAATACTGTCATCCACGAGATTGCACAAAATGGGACAAAGTGTTTTGATATGAAATACAAAAACAATATCAGGAAATTATTCACGTTGCTTCCTGTGGAATGTCAACGTTGAATGTTTATAGATGACTGCGTGACTTCCAAGTATACAGGTGTACCACAAATTTAATATTTTATGGGATGTGTGAGGATCAAAAAGCTTATACTGTTATAGAGAATAAGATGTGGAAGGAAAGAATATGGTCGAATATAATGCTGCCTCCCTGCCCCCCCCCCCCGCCACAGCGCTCTCTATCTTTCGAAAAGAAAAAGGGTATTCGTTTGCAATTGATGTACAAGATATCTGTATTCATATTTTCTACACGATCTTACAAAACACGGAGAGACAAGGTCATGACCAGAAATGGAAGACAAATATTTATCTTGCTTGATAACAAGACCCAAGCACAATAATCAAAGGATTCTCGAGGACATATTTAATCGGAAAAGAGTTTGGGAAGGGAGGGTCTGAAAACGTGAAAGTCTTGTTTCGGGGGAAAGAACCCCCGTTAAAAATTGAGGTAGGGGGGGGGGGGGGACGTGTCCCCCCGTCCACCGGGATCGCCGCCCCTGCTCATGTTAATTATTGTTACCGACATGAATTATGCTTTGTTATGGAGGACATGTCAAACCCGAATTTCTTGCTAAATTACGAGGACAGTTTTATGAGGAAAGCAGTTTTTGTTTGCACCAGAGGCCGTTCAAAGTTAAAATATATTGTAATGCCGCCCGATTAGCCAGGGCATTCATTTTGGGGGGAAAGAAAAGTATTAAACATACCTATTTGACAAACGAAATGGTAGCTATTTGCATATAGTTCCCAAATCGAGTTCAACCTTTTTTGTTGATTTTACAAAATCTGTCAATAAAAATACCTTTAAGATTGTTCAAGTCTACCACTTTGTCATTTATTTAGTTGAAAAGCGATATTGGAAAGAATCAGTTGGTCTATGATTATAATTTAATCAAACTTTTATCTATAACTAGAACTCTCTGCGTTGGTCATGTCGAACTGGGTGTATGCCAGCAATGTCACATTGTATTTGAAGAAGAAAGAAAAATGTAGTTTACCAACCAGGTGCGTCGATCCATCTAGTTGTGGGTGTGTGTGTGTTTTTTTTTTTTGGGGGGGGGGGGCGAGGGCCAAAAATAGGTCGTTCGTAAATATGTGCTGCAAAATAATTATGTCACGCAGACATTCCCCATGTATTTTATGATTGACGCCCCATCTGGTCATACTGTACAAAATGACAAGTTTTCTTATAGAGTCATCAACGTCAAGCATGGTGGATAAAGCTGCTATAGGACAATAACCTCCCCCTTGAGGGAATATTCTATGGTGCAATATATTGAAATAGATATTGTAATACTTCATCGGGCACACTTTGCTTCTAGCAAAACTGCTAGTGAAATTACTTTGATTGCGTTTTTTGCGATTACGCAACAATCTGCCACAAGAAGGAAAACCTGACATTATGCACCGGGCATTATTTCGTCAGGTTTGCAGTTGGATTTATGGTTAGGTTTAGGTCTAGGGTTAGGTATAGATAGTGTTTGATCTAGGTTTGAACTCAGGAATTCGGTTAGGGCCGAAAATTGACCGGGGAGAATATATCGCCGGAACAGTTTTCGGATAATCACAAGAAGTTGCTTTCTGTAGTACAGGACATTGACATGACCGTTGGTAAGATTAAGCAATTCTTGTCGTATTGGTTTACGAGCAACATCAAGAGCTACAACAAAAGAAACTCGAATTGGATCGTACCGTATTTCATTTACTGGAATGCACGATCGTAGCGTCGGCTATTTATTAGCCTCAGTTCACAATCGGGCCAACTTTTTCTGTGTCAAATTGAATCAAAGAATAGCCACGGTGGAATAGTAGGTTTACTTTCCACTGACTTGAATTCTGTAGGAGCCCTATGGGGAAGCCGTGTTAAGACGCGTAATGCTAGCAGGGCAGCCGTGTCTGGAAGGCATGTAATACAGGAGTATTTCTTACCGTTTGGGTTTTTGTTAGCAATTGCAACCAGTTGTGGAATGCATCGGTGACCCGATTTCTGGGATTGGAGTCAGTCCTGCTACCAGATGTGAAAACGCATGTGAATAACCCTTGAATACAGACCCTCATCGTGTTATGTTTTAAAAAGTGTTTAACCTCCTTAACTGAAGTAGAAATTAAACGAGAAAATTATGCATAAGATGTAAATTAGTTACCGAATAAATATACACATTTAAGAGAATGGAAGAGAAAAGGGGACGTGTGAGTGGTGTGTGTAGGTATGAGAAAGAAAGAGAGAGAGAGAGAGGGGATGAACATAGAGATACAGAAATAAACGTAACTCGAAACAATGACAACATATCTTAAGGCAAAAAGGTCACAATAGCTATAAATGAAAGTGATATCTGCCGCTATCCCCCACTGACTGTTCACCTTGTCTAAAAACCTCGTGTGACATTGAAAACTATCCCAAATATAAACGTTTTGCAGACTTTGGATCGTGGGTCGTGATGCTAGATATATTATGACAAACAATAAAATAATGAAGAGGCTCCGTAGAAGGTCGAAGAATGTATGAATTTTCGACGGTAGGGTCTTCTATGGGTGAAATATTGTTTAACGTATAATACGTGTCAACTCTAAAGAGTTTACTCCACCATTTCCCATTGCGGAACTCCATCTTCTCTTGTAAAACTATGAAGGTCCGGACGACCCCGAGCCGATAAACGGACTGATGGGCCTAAATAAATTAAATGTAGTTATATGTTAGTCAAGCATCTCATTAACTCACTTGGGATCTGTTTTGAAAACAAATTGTCATTCTGGCCCAATCCAAAGGTATTTCTCGGGATTAATAAATCTTTCTTTTAAAGAAGATGGGTGTCCATTGTGACTAATTTTTCGCTGATCGGATCCGCATAATATATAACAGTTCTGTACCCCCTCCCCTATTCCCGGGAGCTACCCCCTCCCCCATCTCTATTTAGTATGCAGGTGGTGTTGACAGGGGTTGTGTCCTGTACCCCCGTCTCACCTGCTTAGTGTTTAATCAAACGTGAAGTTCTCCATCTCGCCCCAACAATCGCCCCATACAAAATCGACCATGCGCGGCGTACCGAGTTGTATTAATGAGTAGGCAAATTAGAGTAGTTTGCAAGTGCCCGAAGAATGGCAGAAATCCATGTTTTTGTGTAGGTCTTTGTCACGACTGCCTTGACTGACAAAGTAATCTTCACGCAATACGTCAAAATTGGGGTGATGCATAGCGTTTATTGTGTAATGTAGGTTTTCGGTCAGACTCGGGGCTTGGAAACCCCCGTAAGTGACCGCAAGACAAAGAAGGAAATAGCCTGAATGCATTTACCTATGCGTTTTATGCCATAACAAAAACGTGAAATCAACCACAATGATTAGGTTTTCACGACAAAGGCAGTTAAACTGTTCAGGCTGAATACAAACTTGACACTCTAAAACGCCATCGGTGTCAGTTTTTAAAAATCATTTATTAGTGCCTTGTGGTGTCGTTGAACAAACAATAAATTATCTCATGTTAATGCTGTAGAATTCTTTCTAATGTTTATATTCATGTTAATCTATTACCAGTCTGAGAATTCATATTCGTGTAAATATGTAATTATTTCACGATGTTTGGTTTTAGGCTCCTTAATTAAAATTATATTTTCGCCCTCTTTACCGTCTTTGAAAAGTTAACATTACGATCTAGTTCATAAGAAAACATGAGGCTAATTATTATACACGCAATAGCTAATTGTAAATATAAGTTAATTGGAATTTGTTGACTGCTTTGCATGTGTTGTGGGGCTTTCCCTGTCGACCAGGAAATTGTTATTTCCCCCCAAAGTATTTGTTACGTAATCGTGTTTCCTGTTCACGATGTGCATGCAGACAGAGAAATGCGCATAGCACAGCTGCCGATTCGTCTAAATGTTATTCCAAGCATTTAAATGTCCCAAGACATGGGTGTTACTTATATTGGTGTGTAGCAACGGTTCCATCATGATTAGATGTTCAATCGTGTCTTGCATTTTTAAAATAATTTCTCATATATTCTCTTTTCCCCTCTTAAATTCTGCTCAGCCCTATCTACCCTATCCCTTGCCCCAACTATCCTGTCTCCCTTGCTATGTGAAAGCATATCTAGCAAACGTGGATATTATAACCTCTGTTTATTTGTCCACTGTGTTTTTTTTAGCTTGAAAAAAGTGGTCAGGTATCGATCTTTGCATACTACTTCCCACAAAATTTGACTATTTAACTAATTAAGAACTACAGTGTATTGTTTTTTCTAAGTTGGGGCAAATTACTGTTTCACGCGACTATAAAGTCTGACAGCTGTCTTCAAAACTTTTAAGACAAACCCTTGCAGTTTAAAAATTAGGTGAATGTCTAAAGTACTTTCTTACTTAAAAAGGAATAAATAAAATAACAAAGCAATGCACGTTATTAAAACTTTATAACTTTGGGAAACCCAGAGCAGTACAGGTACTTATATTGATAAGACGAAAAAATTTAACCGAAAAATAACCCTTTTTTCCAAGTTCCCGTGAAACACCTTCCCAAAATGGATATTAAGTTTTCTTTAGTCTTTGATTAAAGAGAAGGTTCATTGATTTAAAAAACTAACTTTAATGTCATTATTGCAAAGGTGACACTTTGATTGGCCAAGGTTATCAGAAGCCAATGCTTGGGAACATTCGAAGTAATGATTATAAACAATTACAAAACGCTTAGATACAGCCCCGACATAGCACCTGAAAAGCTCCCCGGTCGCTGCTGAGATGTGACGTCACATGTTGAACATGATGTGCACAAGCAGACGATGTCCCATGACATCTCACACAAATTCAGTGCCTGTTTTGTCATCTTTTCTTCAGTTATTCCTCTTACTTCAATACCCTCAGGCGAAATGTTTAATCTATTGCCTCACTCTAAACCCCGTGCATGGTATTATTTTGATGAAAAATGCAAGGATAACAACAAAAAAAGGAACCCGTCGCTTGTAAACAAAATAAGACGCCATTGTATTTTCAGCTGCATACACCGCGGCATGTTCGGCGTTTCAAGAGGGAACAAATGACGTCCACGCTATTATTCCGGAGGTTTTTTAATTTGGAAGTGTGGTTTCTTTGATTGTTCATTAACCCATATCCTGTGTATTTACAAACAAAAGAATTTAGTTATCATAATGGGGGTCATATCCCTTTTTGAATGGTGTAAAATTCCATCACATTTATATACACTAAACTCATTATAATTTGAGAAATAAAAGCATTGCAATTATGTTCATTCTTTATGGGATGTCGTCTGCTTGGGCAGGGTTGGTTCATATTGTGACGGCATTAAAACATCGTTATTTTTCCGGCGAATCTCTCGCATATCCCAGATGCTATGGAGGTTGTTTTATTTGTATTTTTATAAACCACCCGATATGTAGTTGACCTAAAACTTGCATGATGGCCATCTGTTAGCTTACCAGTTTCTAGTAATACGCTATTTGCCATATTTATGATTTTCTATGAACCCGCACTTTAAACTTTTTTCACTTAAAAACAAACAAACATTTACTTACTATGCCATTCGGTTCCTATTATCATGCCTATAGTTTGTAAAGCAAGTTACAAGCAAGTGGGTTTGGAAAGCAAATTTGTTTTTTATCCGAACTTTGGTAAAACATTAACATTCTCGAAATGCTAATAACATGGCATAACATAATTATTTACAGTATAATCAAATAATAATACAAAATTAAATATTAAAAACCTCAAACAGAGTACATGAACATACCACTGCATAATTATTATTGGGCAATAACCACACATTCACCTAAAAACAAGTTAATAAACTCGTAATGTTGATGTAAAATGATTTACCAATCAGTATTCGTGACAAATAACTTGTTTGCACATGTGGGATTGAATCATCTCGCATCAACGGAACAATGGTTGACAAGTGATTATTGGCCGGCGGCGTTCAAATGCATGTGTTGTTTGTTGTTACATTACCATTTTGGGTTCATCTTACCACACTACTTAAGAAGAATAAGCTGCTTGATGAAAATCGAAAGAGACAAAAAACCACCAAGAGGATGAGGTTCTCAAAACTTGGTTTCAAGCACGTAGCCCTAGTGAGGTCATCGTATGGTCTTGGTAGACATGCCATCTCTCCGGGTTTTCCGCGGCTGACGGGCGCCGCTCTCTTGTTGCGCTCGACAGCAGCGAAATTAGCGCTCGTTCAAATGCCAGACTTGGCCGCAAATGATCGCCTGCCGTGCCGAAGCTCAGACGAGATTATGTAAACGTTTGAAAGGAGTTGATTGTAACATGATCGAGGTAGACTGCTACATCTGTCTGCTTTAAGTCGACTAGATTCATAGTAGGTTCTCAAATATCGCTCCAACCATAAACCGCGTGATGCACGGACATGCACCGCTGCGCGCGCAATGTCAGGACTTTCCGTTGCGCTTGTGACGTTCGTCTGCAGCGCCGGCGAGCGCAGTCAAGCTGGGCGAGTTACACAACGGTGAAACAATAGGTGAATGTCATCGAATACCGGCTGCCACGGGTGTTCTGCGATCGGGTTACGCCAATCTGACGAAGCGTGCTCAATGATCTTGAGTAGATGTTAAAGAATTCAAGTCTGAAGGATGCGTAGAAAACCGGGTCATCTTACACACGAAGCACGAATATTTAACCTACATCTTGGAACTCCACTTAGTGGACGATGAACGAGATTGGTTTAAGTTCGTAGACGGAGATAATCCCGACCTTGAAGATGATTCATTAACACGTTACCATTATAACACCGCCAAATTTTGCATTCCAGTTGGTTTTATCCACGAATAATATAGGATCTTGATGCATACAATAAAAAAATAAATTCCAACACTTCAAATCGTAGCTATACCGGCGGTTACTTTATGATAGGTTCGTAGACCGTTCTCCCAATTAGTATTTCGTTTAAGTCCTTGACTTGATTTCTTTCACCACGCTTGATTACCTAAAGAAAATGAGCACCAGAGGGAGAGAAAAAAGAAGATCCTAGACGTAAGAGTAAAAAATCATCCACGGTTTATGTTCTGTTGGCAGTTAGAAATTGTCTGAATACTTTGCAAATAAGCAGGCAACATAGTTTACATTCAGTGTAAACAGTAAGATGGATGACTTGTCGTAGCGTATACAGCTTGGGGCGTAGCCGGCATTATCTCCCCCACCTCCATCTGTTTGCAAGCAAAGAAAAAACAAAAATCAATTTTGGGGTAAAACCATCGGTTGGTGCTTCAAAGGAAGCGTGCTACCACCCCTCTCTCATTCACGCTCTTAGCGCTCGCGTACTTCGGCACCCCTTGTATATTTTGCCAACCCCCCATTCTTGAATAAGTCATAAAAGAGGAAATATCACACAAAATTAATGATTCCTCCCCTTAATTTTCATATTGGAGTCGGACTAGTGAAGGAAACTATTGTACCTTAATAATTTCACTCAAGACATGTATATATAGGTTATAGTATTGTATTTTCGACCTGAATGCAAAACTACGAGAAATTCGTTCATGTTTGAAACCAATTTATTTTGTCAATATTTGCTGTTACCACTTACGGAGCAAGCAGTAATAAGTAGATTTTGTCGGTTACTCTTAATTAATAATTTCTTTGCTTTCTGAGGTATATCTTTCTTGCTTTTTGAAAAGATAAATACAAAAATTAACAAGACAGTATGTAGATTGTTAGTGTGTCTATAAACAGGATGTACCGAGAATTAGAAGGTGGGCAGACTATCGGCGTAGCACTGATTTTTAAATGAATTCTCGGGATACTGCTAAATTTAGAGACTTTTCACACACAAAATTGTGTTGACTGATGAAGATCCCTGTGTAATATCTTTCCTCTTCCCTCTTCCGTCCATTATTGGTATCCTCATTTTCGCACTTCAGAGAGGGGGGGGGGGGGGGGTAGGCCTTTCATGGTTACGGTCCTACATTTTGTTTGGAAGATAATGGGAGGGGAAATCCCCAGTCTCCCCAATGGCATAAGGTCGGTGTCCCAGCACGATATGACATGCATGTTCTCCTTCCGAGATGCTAAAGTCTGGCCAAGATGAAGATCAATGTCATAGACACGACGGGATACGAGACCGCGCATGGCGGGCGGCCCAGACGGATGGCGCGCCGCGCGAGCAGCTCGATCGAACTCGACATGAAAGGTGATCCCAACTCAACCCACTTTTTTATTCTCACACTCAATTGAAAAAGACGTGTAAAAACAATGAACCCGCCAAGCATCGATCCACTACTTCCAACCACCCGACACACTTTCCATGGACCGAGTCATATTTTCTTTGTGTCGATGTTGTCTGGTGGAAAGGGTGATAATGGCACAGCTCCATGACGAGTTGCCGCCACGAAAATGTCGCCTTTAACATTTGATGATGAACTTGACTTGTATTTGCAAAGAAGAAATAAAAATGAATTCATACGTCATTACTCGATGTTTCTTTATCTTTTCGAGAAAGATATGATAACATGAAGCTAAAACGCAAAGAAAGATATTTAGGAAGAAACATAAAGGGTGGCATTGGCATATAGACATACACTTGGCGAGACGCCGTAAATTTTGGCGTCATATTTTTTGTTGGTCCACATTTTCTGGCAAATAAAGATGTTTCTCCATCTTTCTCAAGAAGGAGGGATAAGAGGGCGACAGCACTCGTAAATATTTCGCTCGTAGTCCATATCGGACCCCTCAATAAAATGTGTTTTAAATTGAAGTCCTGAAGACGAACATTGTGCTATAAAAATAAACAACGAACTTTCAGGATCCACAAAATCTGTTATGAATTCACGTCATCACTATTTCCTCAAATCTGAAAGCGTTTGTTTGTTGTGGACAAAAAAAAACACACTACAAGTAAATACATTCAAAATTAAATCGGCAGATATAGGCTATGATTTGTCTGCAGAAGACAAAAGAAGAAAATGAAAACAATGCACGAATGAACGGAGGGAAAGAGAGAGAGAGAGAGAGAGATAGAGAGATATAGAGAAATTGGGCCGGGTGAGGGGGGGGGGGGGGGCTGGGGAATATTTCCGAAATCGGGAACGAGCAATCCATATGTCAGTCGCATCACATTGTTTTATCTAACATGACACGGTGTTACTCGATTGAGTAATTGTGTTATGTAGACTTGTCAAAGTCAATCGGATGATAACGGATTGGATTTAGGCAGACACACACGTGTAAGTGGAGATGCTCTCTGCGACCCCATATCATTTAGGTGTCAATACAATAGAGAGATAGATTTCACGCGGGAACTTGACATTTTGAACCGGGGAAGTGTCATTTGCACCCTTGTTCGTGTTCGGGGTGAGATTTAATTCCAGATCCACGATTTCTGCGTTATATAAGTAAAGATTCATGTTAAATATATCCTGCACCCGCCTTTTCATGAAGCTTTGCAATTATAATATCAGGGGTGGATCTCGAATTCTCAGATTGGGATGGCGAAGGGGGGGGGGGGGGGGCATAATTTCCCAAAAAAATCTCACACAAGTAAATGATAGCTAAACAAAATAAAAGTTTTTCAGATTATTTTCTAATTACCTTTTGGGTCATTCATTTTAAAGCTAATCTTGAGCTGTAGTATGGGAATCGTATTTTGAGAGAAAATTGCTATGATTTATTTTGGATTGTTTATCCTGCAGTGCATTGATTTTTTGAACCAGTAAAATGAAAACAAACTCACAAAAAATTACTGGAAATCATCTTCAATAAAAACCACAGATCTCATTTGCACATAGTGTCGGGCCTAGCCTACTTACCTTGATTTCCTCATCTTCCTATGCTCATTACTCAGCCACTATACATTATCACCAACATTCTTTGGCACATGTCATTTATTTGTAATCTTGAACATTCAGTGTAAGTTTCGTTGGATTCTGTGAAAAAATATTTTTCTATATTTACCAGGGCCCCGTCTTACAAAGAGTTGATATCAATCGTAACTTATTTGCGATTGATATCAATCGTAACTATGTACATACGAGATTGGAGACTGCAAACTTGCGATTGATTGGAGGACTTACGATTGATTTGGATCGATCGTAACTCTTTGTAAGACGGGACCCAGAACTCAGTTTATCTTTAAGGCGCACAAGAATATCATCAGGCTGTACTTTTTTTTTTGGTATATTATGCTACTGCAGTTTTTAAAATAGGGTTCTGCCCCTTAATCTGTCACTGTAACCGCTCTCTCTCTCTCTCTCTGACATGAAACATGCGTCAGGACTTAAAAGTAAGACTGGACAAGAAAATATCATAATCAGCTATCACCCCTGTTACAGCGGTTTTACAGTCTGAGCATAGCTCGAGGACGTATTTTGGTGCATAAATGTTCTTTTCTTCATATTTATGTCAATATTTCTTTTTACATCTGCAGAGTCTTTCACGTGGTGATATTTCCAGGCTGCAGCTGGCATTATACTTCGGTTGCTTTAGGCAAATTATTCAGAATTTTCAATGTTTTATGTGTCTTAAATTGTTTCACAAGAAAATGAGGGAGAGGGAAATGAGAGAGAGAGAGGGAGAAAGAGAGAGGGGGAAATGGGAGAAGGGAAGGGGAGCTGGGAAAGACTTAATTCATGAGCTGGAGAAAGTCTTGACCGTGTAAGAATAAGCTGTGCAGTTCATTAGCCTTTCCCCTGCACGTAGCCTCCGGCTTTTCAAATCCTAGACGTTTCTGTATTTTAATGAACAAATAATTATCCAGGTTGATGAACTAAAAATGCGTAACCGTCCGGTTGTACCCTCTGAACTTCAAAATCTGAACGGTATTTTAAGTTAAACAAATTTTCTTTATGTCGTATTTTAAGAAATACTTTATTCCTTAAACGATCATACGCCTCCTCTTTCGAAAATTTCTAAACGTTAGTTGTCAGACTAATGCCTCTAAACAATGATGTTGATATTTTTACTGCACAAATTCGACCATCCACCAAAAATTGTAGTCTGTGTATTTCATGCACGCGGAAAAGTCAAACCAAACTCGCCGTAGCTCTACGTGACACTTTTTTTAGTTCGCTTAAATTTGATTCTGAAATGTAATTAACCTGGAAAATGAGACAACTCAGCCGATGACTTCAGTCCTTTAGAAGTTCGTGGTTTTGGGCCGCATGTTCGTGGTAATGAGGATTTAGCCATCAATCTGTACATGCGAACCAAGAAAAAATCTAATTAACTTCTCTATGTTACCACAAAGATTTTTTTTTCTTATTCTAGCGCGGGGTGTAAAGGAAACTGTTTAGCTTGAAGCGTTAAAGTGTCGATGATGGATAATTGAACTTTAATGTTAAACATTGCCTAGGATAAATCTACAACGGATCTTCTCCCGACGTAGCCGCAAGAGAAAAAAGAGGGAGAAGAGAGGAAGGGAGAGAGAGAGAAAGAAAGAGGAAGAGAGAAAGAAAGAGGAAGAGAGAAAGAAAGAAAGGAAGAGAGAGAAAGAAAAAGAGAGAGATAAAGGGAGACAGAAAGATAGACATAAAAAGAGAGAGAGAGAGATAGCTTATCACCCTCATTGTTCTCCTCTAACCAAATTCTAAGCAATTATAAGGAAGAACCTGGCTTAAGAAACAATCGAAATATAAAAAATTATGATCCTTCCTTTTTATAAATTTGGGGTTACTGACTGGATGAGGATATTGAACTGCTTTTAAGAACAATGCGTCTCGACTAATCTTGGTATTTTATCGATTAATGTGTCACGACTTGTTTGAACAAGCTATACAATAGGTTCACTGAATGTTGTAATGTCATATTTTGGTCATTTCCCGTCTTTAACATAGAAGTTGTATGTACTAGTGAGAATATCTCTATCTTGTATTCTGTTTATCCTGTTCAGTGGACGGGGGCGTATCATTGAGTGTCTTCAGAAAAGACGGACAGTCACCCCCCCCCCCCCTCCCGCTAGCTCTCCCCCCAAATATTATCATTTTCCAGGATTTTTATTTTAAAATTTCGATCAAACTCGCTCAGTTGAGAATTGGACGATTTTTGTTCTCGACATTGAAAAGGTATTCTCTCCCAGTGAAAAATCAATTTTGTTTAAATTCTATTCTATATTGAAAATAATTTAATTCGAAGCAAAGAAGCAAAGAGATTTAGTTCTAAAAATTTGATTTGTAAGAATAATAGCAAAGAAACGATAAGATGACATGCTATGTTTTAGCTGTCAACTACATGGAGGCCTACCTGTAACAGTATATAGATTTGTACCTTGAACACCATATCTTGAACACCATATTGTTACTGCTATGTTAAGTCGTTCTTTGTATTTGTCTTTCAAGTTAACATTGAACTATTTGTCTGCGCATGGGCAGAAGAGGAAAGTCGGTCATCTACCCGAGCTGCCCGCGATTTTGTATGTTTTGATCGCCCCGAGGCAGACAACATTCTCGATTACCTCGATCATAAACACCCGACCAGTGATCGCTTTCACGTTCTCGTCTGCGCTGACGTACCTTGTTCTGATGAAGATGAATGCTTCTCATTCCCGTCTGGAATATTTTCCATAAAATGTACATCGAGGCAGGGATCCAACTCCCTGTTCAAAGTGAAGTTTCTTACACAGATTGAGTAATATCTTTTTGGAATTGGGATAATTGACCTCTCCCCCAATAACAAACAACATGGTAAAAAGTTAAAAATGGTAAAACATCTTTTGAAATTAATGAAACTCTTAAGATATTGAAATAGATATAATGATCATCTAAATATGACTAAAAATGATACCCGCGGGTGAGCCTATTTTCTTTATTGTTATGGAACGTGATTTTTCTACTTGAAGTTCATTGAATATGGATTAATTTTATTGATTAAGACGGGGAAAACTTTTGACGAATCATTTTGATGAATTGAAAATGCTCATCGTTACAACTTTGGATTCATATAAACACATAAAATAACACCGGTGTTTGTGTTTAAGTAAGATGCAAAAGGAAATGTAAAAAAGAAGATGGCATGACCTTTCTGTCGAAAAGACCCGCTTGGTCGCTTCGCTCCCTCGCACTTTGTCCATTTAGTAAGACATGTGCTCACCCCCTGAACGGTCAATTCGCCCTTCTTAATGATAAGACTTGCCCTACGTCATGATTTCTTTCTAACTCAACATATTTTGATTTACACAGCTAGACAGTTTTTTTCTAAAATAATTCTACCTCAATCAGTACTAAACATATTTGTATAGTCTATGTATCTTTCTAAAATATTATCTTTAATACTTTCAAATTTTAACGGTGACACTTAAAAGATGCAGTCACTTGAAAGTCAGAAACACCATCTTGTATTCTTCGCCCGGTTCGCCACTTTTGGAACAACTGATTGATTATATACCCCTCTCCTGGCACATTAATTTGTTTGGAGTAGATGAAAAAAAGTCATGATTGAATATCCTAGTTGTTTCATCAATACTTCACGGTAATAACTTGCTAAATGTTCGCACCCGTGTCTTGAATAATATATGAGAAGCGGCGTGTATGCGACTTCATGAGCTCAATTAATTACCATGCCCCTCGGCTTTGCTTTTCTGATTCATTACTCCCCTCTCTAGATCACTTTTCTTCTTCTCCCCTTCTTTTACATCTTTCTTTATCTCCCTATCTTTGTTTTCCTCTGGTAACTGTAGTTTCATTTACCCCCCCCCCCCATCTCTATATTTCTCGCTAAATTTGAAACAAACTCCCTTCTTCGATGCCTCTGGTACACTTTCTTCTTTCTCTCTCTGAATCTACTACATATAGATCTAAATCACTATCTATTCTCTCTATCTCTCTCTCTCTCTCCTCCCTCTCTGTCCCAGTCTATCTCTTTCTCTCTCTCTCTCTTCTCCACCTCTTTCTCTCGCTTCTCCCACTCTCTCTTCCTCCCCCTCATTTCCCTTCCTCTATAAATCACGACACATGATAATATCATGCATCTTTGTTTTGTTATGTCCAATAATCTAAAATCGAGTGAAATGTTACACGAATAAACACGATTGTCACCTAAGAACGTTTTCGCGACGTAATTAATGCATGGCAAGATAAAAAGAAAGCGATCTACAAAGCTCTGATAGGGTGGTCTCATCAAAAGGTTGACAAATGACAATTGATAAACTCTTCACGCCTCATTTTGGTTTGGGGTACGAACGAAAACAACATGATTGCTTGATAACATGGAACATTTATTTCAAGACAAATCGGTAAATTATTGATGGCACGTTTGTATCCGTAAAAAGAGAGAGAGAGAGATGGGGAGGGAGAGTGGGAAAAGTGATACGGAAGAAGAGTGCGAAATATTGAGATGTAAGAGAAGGAGCTTGGTCGGGGACAGATAAGGAGAGAGATAAAGAGAAATAGAGATAGACAGAGAGAAAATGGAAAGAGAAGAAGGTGGGAAATTGGACGTCGATCACATTGAATGAAGACGGATGCATAGAGTCACGGTTAAAGACATCCAGGAGAACTTTACTGAACGGTTTCCTTAAAGCTTAATAACAAAAGACGTTAGGGATACACGTTTTCGAAACTCATCTGGACAGAGGTATTGTGAGTCTACTCTATAGGGGAAGGCGTGGTGATCTGTGTGACCGAATAAGCTCGATAGCTTAGCAGACATTTACTGTTTTGATAAATAATTCATATTGTTGACAATCTGAAATACCGTCTGGTATCTATGTTATTTAAATCTAAAATAGTGTCTCTTTTTCAGTTGAGTAATGATGCGTCGCACTTTGCCCTTAGCCTTTGGGGGTAACTGTCTGTGTGCATTGATCGTTGTTCCTTGTACTTCAAACATTTCAAGTACACGTGAAAAAGTTGTCTCCGGCTCGCTGCTCAGGTGCAAACAATTTGCTCTGTAAGTGGACTGAACAACCTCATTTCTGGAGAGACGGCTCCTTGATTAGGCGAGATGAGAGCGCCATTGTTGGGTCATGAGACGGGCTTGATACGGACGAATGGCAAATGAAGTCGAAGGTACTTCCCACGCACTCCAACCGAATTACGTCGCTATGGTGGCTGAGGAGTTTCCCAGTTGCAGCATCAATCGACGTCTCGCACGCTTTCACCGTCCTCTTAGATTACCAGGGCAGCGTCTCACGAAACCGATATAAGAACAAGTTCACCGAAATCCTATTGAAATGCGTGTATTAAGGTTAACACGCGTTTAAATGGGATGTCGGTGAACTTGTACTTATGACGGTTTCATGAAACGCTGCCCAGAGTGCCAGACGAGCAAGAGATTGTCAGAGGAATGGTCTTACCAAATGTGTGAATAATTCATCCTCATGATGATGATAAGTGATAGTTATATCTTGCACGCTTGAGGAGTGTACAAATACATGATAAGCGGTGTCAAGAGAGTGCTTAATGTTAAACGCATGACAAACATAGGAACAGGAGTACACTCTTGAACATGACTTGTTTTAATATCCCGTGTAAAAATGTGTCTGATATGAGTGTCGTTATGTATCCTACCATAACTGGCCAACATTTTTGCCAAGAGAGTGCTGAATGTTAAGCGCATGGCAAACATCGGAAACTGGGGTACACCCTTAAACATGTTAAATAGCCCGTGTAAAATGTGTCTAGTATAAGGGTCGTTAGGTATCCTACCATATCTGGCCAACATTTTGGCCAAGTTTTGTCCAATCATAACCATTTCTGTACTTTCTTACTAAAATTTTGGGGAAATCTCATAGTTTGGGAAAAGAAATATCCATGGCAGTTTCCCCAAAAATGATAACCATCCGTCCAAACCTCACCCAAGAATGTTAAATATGATACATTATTATAAGGAGGAAGTATATTTCAGTGCACATGATGCAGGCGGATCATTAGTATTATTGGTTAATGATTCGTCTTCGTAACTTTAAGGCCCCACTGTCCTACTTGTAGCTACTTGCTCCCTCTATATAGAAAACTTCCCCAATCGGTGCCTGTTGGTCCCCCATGATCCTCTTTTTCTTATGTTAGTTGAGAGGTGAGTTAATGAGATAGCCACCTGTCAGTGACCTCGCTGTGTGGTCTAATCCCTTCTGGCCCATTAGTATTGACGGTCTTTAAATCTGGCAGTTGAGAATAGAATCCTTGCCATTAGAAGACATTTCCTCTCCTGACCCGGGTGTAGTGAATGGTATCATGTAGCGATTCTCTCATCGTTACTTTCATCGCTACATGATGTCGACTGCCTTGTAATAGGGACTTTTAGAGTCGCACGAAGACAATAGGTCTATGCTACGATCGACGTCCTGTTAATGCACTGCCGTGAATGGACGTCACACGTATCAGTCCACGCAAATCTAAAAGTCCCTAATGTAGTAATATCAAAACGAGACGCGATTGCCATAATTATGCACTTTGAAAAACCTGACAATAAGGCACCTCTGACGATTCGTTCTTGGTATTCCACATGTTTTTGTGTAATTCATTATATACCAGTGGAAGAAATCGTTGTTTGCCGTTGAATATGATGGATAAATTAACAAATTATTCCAATGCAAATTGCATGAATTATAGATCTAAGTATACACCACCGATCTCATAAGCGATAACTGTTGCTGTAGCTACACTAGCTTTTTGCTGCATTTAAAGTTCAGTGCTACATTCACCATCGTTGTACTATTAAGTATGTTACTCCGGAAGCTTACACAACATTAATGAGGATACCATACCCATAATTCATCAATAAATAAGGACAGAGTAATATGTTTACATTAATTCAACAAACTCCTAATCGCCTAATGGCGAGTGCTAGCTCACCTGCGCCGGAGACGACAAACATCCATCATTTGTATAACGATCTTGTTTTGACCTTAATTCAGCCCCTCCCTTACATCAACATGATAAAACTTTCATTATGATGGTTCAAAATGCTCCATAAATCACTAATGTGATCGTGATAATGTCATCAAGAATTCGTCGGTACGCCTGCAGGAATATTGCTAAAAAGTGTTTGAACTTAAATGGATTGGTGGTAACATTTTAGACCATAGAATCGCCTTCAAACTCTGCGAATACACAGGTCTTAATTAGGAATAATCAGAATCATATTTTATTTTAAAAGTACATAATTATCATGATTTTGTTTGATTTAGTTCGTTCAATTTGTTTGCATTAATCTAAGCGAATAATAGTGAACATTTCTATACTTTTCTAGTTCGACAAAGCTTAAAGTATTACAAGGCCCAGTCTCTGTCTCTCTTTGTGTCCCTTTCTTGTGACCCACACAATATCCCTGTCTCTTGAGGTCTTGTGCCCATTGTTGAGCAACATCTATCTCTTTCTCTCTGTCTCTATCTACCCAAAATCTCCTTTGCAATTACCCATTGTTGAACTAGATTTGTCCCTCCCCCCTCCCCCTCTCTCTATATCTTTTCTCGTGACCCATATCTATCTCCGACTGTCTCCCGAACTGTCACAGAAATTAAGCCTTGTCCCCGTCGCTGAGCTACATCTATCTCTGTCTCTACCAAAAGTCTAAAATACCAAATTTTTAAATTACATTTCACTCTCTTTCTCGTGACCCACATTCTGTCTCTGTCCCTCTCTCCCTAACTCTTGTATAAAGTACGTCTTGCCCCGGCCCGCCGGTCGGTCGTTGAGTAAGATGATGATAATGATTTCAAGTGACAGTACCAGGCCAAGGTTAACGACTCGGAATGTTACAGTTTTTGGCCGCATTAGACGTACTTGACTTTTAGAACTAGACGGCCAATAAATCTTCAACCTACCTACGTAATTAAGGTCTCTGAATATACAGGATGGAAACATGTTACCTGAAAATGGGAACATGCACGTGACGCATTGATGAGCTAGAGGGGATGATAGAACTGTTACAACAGGTTTCCTTTTAGGTATTGTAAAATAATTCCTAGTTGATTAATGTGAAAAGCATTTGCCGCATTTGTCCCTGATAAATGAAGACATTAAACATACTATCTGGCACGAGATGAATTCATGGTACGCAAACCGAAAACTTTTCTCAGCCAGCGTTCTTTTTCTTCTGACATGAACAAATTGAAGTAGTATAGAGAGTGCCGGGGTAAGCTTGTTAAATTATTTCAATATCGTATATCTATGTACGCAATTCATTATCAGAATGAAGAATTGGTTTCTGTAATGGCCCCTTGATTCAGTAGGTTGACATCTACCAAAGACAGCATGTTTGTCTTTTATCACGCTTATACTACGGTACCGTGCCGTACATAAGTTTTTCCATTGTTTTACTTATCATTTCTTTTTTTCTGTATATGAAACTCTGTAAACTTTAGCGAAGAATCCTTTTCTCATTTTATTGATTTTCCATATTCAATTTAAAATGCTTGCTGAATAGAACGCTGAACATTCGTCTGCAGTAACCGTTTTTGGTCGATTCTCAGTGGACGCAGTAGCGTCAAACGTTCCACTTTCTAATTGCTGAGAGTCATGCGATATTGCGGCCACTTCAAAATGCTCATGTGCGAAGACTTATAGGGTAAGCTTCTTAAGTGGTCTACATACAACAATCTCTTTCTCGGGTTTGGGGGTGAGATATATTTTGCATTCATAAGGTGATTTCCTCTAATGGAGGACCACCGGTTGACGCGGAGGTATTGTTTCTTGAGTGTAGGGATGTGTACAGACGGACAATTTTCGTCCTCTGCAACCCCGTCATATCTGTATATATGGCGTCCAACCTGACACCGTCAGGGCAGCAGTATCTTCCTGTAAACACATGGTGTGCAGAGTGGTGGCAGTTGAAGAGAAGAACCAATTTCTTCGAACGCTTTTGCTTTGGTAGAATGCAATTATCAGAATATAGGAATTCGAAGTGCGGTACTATTAGAGAGACGAAATTATTTTGTTCAGGCTCCTACTGAGTCGTAAGAGAAGAATCCCTTTGTCTGAGAGTCGTTGGTTAGGGTTAGAGTTAGGATTAGGGTAAGTCATGGTTAAAAAAATATAAAAGTGGTTCTAGAGACGGGAAGCAAAAAGGGCTCTCATGTGTTCATTAGGAAAGAATCGTTATGTTCAGAACATGTAATCATTTGTGTTGAAACAAAATCTCACTCTGTTCCCATTTTCATAAAGTCGGAAGCCTCCGTTTTTTAGAGAGCATACTGTGGTTTAACTATGGTTAAAACAAAACTAAATGTATGTCTGGACAGAGTTGTGCGATATCTTCATGAGAAAGCATCTCGTCACTGGATCAGGACAGATGGAATGAACGATTTCCGTCGCAGACAATGGCGAGACACTCATGAATATTCATGAGCCGTCGTCGCGTCCTCGACTCGTTCCACCGTGGATTCATGAAAATGGCTGCTAAGGATCGATGATTGTTTCATCATGTTGCCGCGAGGCATAGAGGCGGTGCTGCATCCATCAAGTTGGAACAGATAGTGAGTAATGAGGGTTGTTAAGAGGCTGTTGCGATCGACGGCAAATGTCAAATGGAGACAATTTCCACAGCTAACTCGACAAATTGTAACGCAATTGGCGTTATCAAGTTGGTACAAAAGTGATATATCTCTCAGATTCCAATTTTTAAAGAGCCGATTCCATCTCATGCAAATTTAATATCAAGCAGCACAACACATGTTTGTGTTTTGGGGGTAATACTTCTGTCTTTTAAAAAAACAAAATAATCCACCAATTTTATTGAACGGGGGATTTTTGTGTGTTAATGACAGAAAAGAGGATTAAAACCAGCCAATGCATTTATTTGTGCTTTTCCTTGTTAAGTATGTTAGCAGTTATCTTAAATCTTAAAGAGGCAGTGTGATGTAAGACTGTACAAGTAAGAATGTAAGATATACGATAGGTCTTTCAGGTACATAAACATTGCGCTTGCGAATTACAATAATCCATTTAATATATAAGGTCAACACGTTTGTAGTATTTGACTATTTTGAACACAAAAGAACACGACTCATTTTGGACAGACAGTCTCCATTGTGAGCCACTCTCTGCATCATTCCCCTTTATTAATCTTTTAAGTGATGTTATCCTAAATTAGACAATTAGTATATTTGTTAGTTCCCATCAGCGTATAAATGTAAATTAAATTTATCAAAAATTAAACTGACATAAAAGTCTACGACGTGTAGAATAATTCGCATACACGCTCTAAGCACTTCGACGTTTCAGAGATATCATTTGGTGTCACATGTTCTCAAAGAACATTCTCAAATACACTTTTCTATAAGCCATCATAACAATAAAGGTTCTTAAGGCAACATAGCCGTCGTGAAAAAAAGTAATTCATCCCTCATCGCCTAGATGAAGCAAGAGTTCTGGAACTCTGCACCAATGGCGTCACTTTCTGCTTCTTAACGTTTGGCTGACTGTGAAGTGAAAAGCGGTAGAGGAAATTTCCGTTACCTGATAGATCTAACATCGAGATAGGAGGAGCTGCATTTTTGTACTCTTATGAAGCTTGGTGGTTTTCGGCTGCTCCGCTGATCATCACTTCTGCTTGCCTGGTGACAACCTCTGTGTTCTTTCGAGCCTCTGTAAATAAAGATTACGGTTAGTTGTTGATATATAGTTAGTTTTTGTTTGAAAAAAAAACTTTAAAAAACAACCTGTTTGACTCAAGTTCTTTCTGGCTCTAGGTTACTTGTATAAACTCTTTTGTCATAATATTGATGCGATCAAAGTAGGCTCGTGGAGATGTAACAAACAATGCCTTTTAGAACTAATCATCATGGTCATGGGTTACCGCTTACAAGTAAAACAAACCTGTAACTATAAAAAGATATTGGCATGACTGTTTGTTTTATCTTTGTTGTTGACGAATACCGTAACGGGAGAAGCAAACTGCGTATGGATCGCCATCGCTACCAGTTTCAGAAAGACATTTTAAAGTTCGTTTGTTTACGTTCTTGTTGGTTTTTAGTGTACGAAACAATCCCTGGTTGTCTTGTGTGTATCTTTGTTTCTGAAATATACCAGTATACAATTGGTAAAATTAAGTGTTTACCGACTTTCAGGGAAAGCAGCAATAAAAAAAAATACAGATGTGCATGTGCACTTGTGAATTGATAGAATTCCCTTAACTCCAAACTCCCCGCCCCCACAGTTTTGGCTGCATAGCAGGCCTTGATGGATGATTAACTGTAGTTCAGGGGAGCAACCGCAGTTCGTTGAGAGCGATTATTAACATGTACATTAACAGCCGTGACCTATACAATACACGACTTTTAAAGGTGGCATCAGCCATTTTCGCGAGTGATTGTCGGTGCAATCATTTCTGACACGTGGTGCCAGATAATATCACAGAAAACGGTGTGTAGAAATATATTGCTTTCCGAAAGAAAAACATTGTTAAACTAGAAATGCAATCGTGTCACAACGATGTGCGTGCAATGACGCCGTGTTTCTACGTGTCGAACGAAAGAGCTTCTCTCGGACTATCCAGAGCAATTTGCACGAAGTCTTTAGCTTCTGTAATATTGGAGACAGGTAGGGCGAAAGAAAGGCCTCAATAGTGACCTTGATGGGATGGTAGTGACTATGCCTACGATGTTTGAAAGAAATTGGGATAGGGGAAAGAACCTAGAAAGGGCTCGCAAGCACTGCGTGCAAAAACAAATGGGATTAGTTGCATGTTCGTCATTGCAATCAAGATCGTTCTAGGGGTCAAAAGCGTGAACCCGATTTGCCCCCATAGACAATGCGTGTAATGCATGGGCGGAAAACGTACAGGATCTGTATTATGACCGGAGTTAAATTGTTTTTTCTCTCTCTCTTTATGTCTCTTTATGGGCCGTATATGGTATCATTGGAAAGAGAATTTCATGGTCGTTATTGTAAACTACTCTCTTTTTTTGTATGATAATCCTATCGAAAAATGTGATGTAAAATAGATTTAAAGGACAAAATGGCGTCTTAAATGGCCCCCTTGACCAATTTTAAAAATCCGGCCAAGAGATGCCCTGCGTATTGCATCTCGGAATGTCATTGCAAATTTTCAAGGAAAAAAAAGGATGTTTAGGGGGCGAAAAGTAGTCTGAAAAAATGACGTCATGGCCGATAAGTGTTATAATCGGGCGGAATTCGTATAGTGACCCTTGTTCAAATGCGATTTACTCACAATTTTCTGTGTAAACATATACCATACTTGGTATCATTCGAAAGGGCACTTCATTGCGGTCAGTTTGACACCATTGTCATCTGCACGCAATGTACTGCACGCATTAAAGGCGCTATTATGTAATGCATAGCAAATTCATCATTTTTGGCGATAACTTTGCGCTGACGTTATTAAAATTTACTAAACTTGGCAGACAGTTGTTACGTATATGGATACATGTGTCTGCCAAGTTTCAACGACGTAGGTATAAAGATCGCCATTTTAGAGCAAGTTGAAGTTATTTCGGAATTTTCTTGAAAATGACGAATTTGGAGGGCAATTTTCGCAAAGTTGGTCAGTGATAGGGTATATAATTTTGTATATGGCTGGAAAGGGCATATCCTCAGGTATCTAAATCCAAAAAAAGGTACGGGTCTGCCAAGCCATAATGGAGATACGGCCACAGAGAGAAAGCCAATTTCCAGAACTTTAGAGGGCGCTATTTATGTTGTGCAAAGCCATTGGAGCGTGAAATTTAGCATGGCTATGTGCAATTATGAGATAAAGATACTGTGAGATTTAAATACAAAACCGAATTTATATGAGAAAGTTATGGCAGTTTTAGATTATTTAGGGGTCCATTTTTCAAGAACTTGAGAGATTTTTGACGGAGTCGGTTTTAGATTTGAATTTCGAGTATGAAGATGGCATTTTGAAGGTTAAGTCATGTGTCGCAGATGAAAGAACATCTCTCAGACTATCTAGAGGAATTTGTTAGAAGTTTGTAGGATGAAGGATAGTGGAGATAGGAAGGAAGATATAAAGGCCTTAAAATGGACCAGAAACGGACAAAATGGCGCCTGTACGGTCATGCATGAGTGATTTCCAAAATCGAAGAATGTAGTGACCTTGATGAGATGTTAGAGACTATGCCTATGAAATTTGAAAGGAAAAGGACATGAGGAAAGCACCTAACTAGGAATCACAAACACTACGTGCAAAACGAATGCGATTTCCTGACGATTTCCTGCGATTTCCTGACGTAGAGACATTTGTTGCAATGACGACCCTTCGTCATTGCCTTGTTTTCGTTCACATTCTGCCCCATTAATATTTTCCTTTTCCTTTTCCTTTTCCTTTTCGTCCTGAAATCCCATTCGTTTTGCACGTAGTGCTTGTTATTCCTAGTTAGGTGCTTTCCTCATGTCCTTTTCCTTTCAAATTTCATGGGCATAGTCTCTAACATCTCATCAAGGTCACTACATTCTTCGATTTTCGAAATTACTCATGCATAACCGTCCAGGCGCCATTTTGTCCGTTTCTGGTCCATTTTAAGGCCTTTCTATCTTCCTTCCTATCTCCACTATCCTAGATCCTACAAACTTCTAACAAATTCACCTAGATAGTCCAAGAGATGTTCTTTCATCTGCGACGTATGACTTGACCTTCAAAATGCCATCTTCGTACTCAAAATTCAAATCTGAAACTGACTCCGTCAAAAATCTCTCAAATTCTTGAGAAATGGACCCCTAAATAATCTAAAACTGCCATAACTTTCTCATATAATGTCCGTTTTGTATTAAAATCTCACAGTATGTTTGTCTCATAATTGCTGATAGCCATGCCCAATTTCACGCTCCAATCGCTTTGCAAAACATAAATAGCGCCCTCTAAAGTTCTGGAAATTGGCTTTCTCTCTGTGGCCGTATCTCCATTATGGCTTGGCAGACCCGTACCCTTTTTTGGATTTAGATACTTGAGGATATGCCCTTTCCAGCCATAGACAAAATTATATACCCTATCACTGACCAACTTTGCGAAAATTGCCCTCCAAATTCGCCATTTTCAAGAAAATTCCGAAATAACTTCAACTTGCTCTAAAATAGCGATCTTTATACCTACGTCGTTGAAACTTGGCAGACACATGTATCCATATACGTGACAACTGTCTGCCAAGTTTAGTAAATTTTAATAACGTCAGCGCAAAGTTATCGCCAAAAATGATGAATTTGCTATGCATTACGTAATAGCGCCTTTAATGCGTGCAGTACATTGCGTGCAGATGACAATGGTGTCAAACTGACCGCAATGAAGTGCCCTTTCGAAAGATACCAAGTATGGTATATGTTTACACAGAAAATTGTGAGTAAATCGCATTTGAACAAGGGTCACTATACGAATTCTGCCCGATTATAACACTTATCGGCCATGACGTCATTTTTTCAGACTACTTTTCGCCCCCTAAACATCCTTTTTTTTCCTTGAAAATTTACAATGACATTCCGAGATGCAATACGCAGGGCACCTCCTGGCCGGATTTCTGAAATTAGTCAAGGGGGCCATTTAAGACGCCATTTTGTCCTTTAAATCTATTTTACATCACATGTTTCGATAGGATTATCATAGAAAAAAAGAGAGTAGTTTACAATAACGACCATGAAATTTTCTTTCCAATGATACCATATACGGCCCATAAAGAGACATAAAGAGAGAGAGAAAAAACAATTTAACTCCGGTCATAATACAGATCCTGTACGTTTTCCGCCCATGCATTACACGCATTGTCTATGGGGCAAATCGGGTTCACGCTTTTGACCCCTAGAACGATCTTGATTGAAATGACGAACATGCAACTAATCCCATTTGTTTTTGCACGCAGTGCTTGCGAGCCCTTTCTAGGTTCTTTCCCCTATCCCAATTTCTTTCAAACATCGTAGGCATAGTCACTACCATCCCATCAAGGTCACTATTGAGGCCTTTCTTTCGCCCTACCTGTCTCCAATATCACAGAAGCTAAAGACTTCGTACACATTGCTCTAGATAGTCCGAGAGAAGCTCTTTCGTTCGACACGTAGAAACACGGCGTCATTGCACGCACATCGTTGTGACACGATTGCATTTCTAGTCTCTACTTGTTACTGTTCTGTCTTCGCGGGCTTGTCATTGTCTTTACTTTATTTTTTTATTTTAAAAACAAAGAGCAAACTTTTATATTAATATATTTGTGTTTTTTGTTCTGTATAAGCTAATTTGTGTAATGCTACTTTGTTATTTTGAGGGACCCATAATCTACAAGTATCCACTTTTTAATGGGTCCCTCCATTTCCATAGAAAATATCATTTTTTTTTGTATTATGTTATTCAAATTTTGTTTATATGCAGTATTTGTAGTATATGAAGTATTTGTAAATGATATTATTCACATTGTTATCTTGTTCAATTTTTCGTTTGTTTTAATGAAATATTGTTCTGATTTCTGTGGAAATGAAAAATAAACTTGAATTGAATTGAATAAGGAGGAAAAGGAGGAAAAGGAGAATATTAATGGGGCAGAATGTGAACGAAAACAAGGCAATGACGAAGGGTCGTCATTGCAAAAATAATATCAAATATATATCGTGAATACGTTCTGTTTGGAACATGGGTACTACCAAGTTTGATTAATACGCTCACCCGGGCCATTTATTATTGATTTGATTTGTCATTACGATTTCGTAATCGGAAAGGATATGATTGTACCAGGAAGCTGTAATGAATGGACATATCGTCTCGAAAGAATTTTCCGACGGAAAATTATTCAAGATTAACCTGGCTTAACAAAAAGAAATGTAACCCTCTCCAGCCATCATTTCCATCAACAGCTGTCCATATCAATGCACAGTCCCTCTCTGGCATTCCAAATAGTACGAAAAGTAACGCAACGCCATCTGCTTCCCTAAGTTCTCTATTCACTCTTTTGCAAAAATATGCAAGCATCGGGCTTTGAAGCCATGCGTGGCACCGACCAATTAAGTCATGTTCAGGGAAGATGTATTTAGCTATAACATATAAAATGCAGAATTCACAACATAATGACCAATGCAACTTTCTATTAGTCATCAAATGCGTTTTCCGTTCTCGGATAGCTCTACTGAAGACATGGCCATTTTAACCAGCGAAATCGACCAAGGAAATCATGAGTTAGAGCGAATGAAAGATTTTCATCATCATGATTTTCTCATCTAATTATTGACATTTTCCGAACATTTCCGAAATGTGTACATAGCTAGGAAGGTAGTCCAAAGGTTTATCTTCCTAAAGAACTAAATGAAATTGTGTTATATGTTTGCGCATTTATTGATTTAGGGCTAGAAGTTGTCAAGTTAGCACCACTATTCACCCAAAGTACGGGCCGGCAAAGCAAAAGCCGCCTTGCTCGCTGGGCTGGGCTGTGTGTGGAAAAGGGGGACTTAGTCCTACTAGGGAGCTGTACGGTTTCGGAGGGGGATTAAGGGGATTACGGTAGGGGAAACAAAAGACGCGCGGTGCCACGGATGACTTCAAAGGGGCCTCTTGGAAGGGATCTCCATTCATTACAGCTTCCTGATTGTACCTCAATCAAATCCAGTCTGTGCCTATCCTCTAGCGCACACATATATTTTGTGATACACTGTGGTCAGCTGATTACAGACACTGTATCTAACCAGGAACCTGTAGTACAGGTCCCTAGGCCAACTATCCACAGTGTGAATTAGAACGTATTCCAAAGAGATGTGATCATTCTCTGGTTCGTACGTACACTCTGTTACATACTGTGGTAAGCGTGACACAGTGTGAAGTAGAACTTGTCCAAATCTCTATGATCATTATGTGGTACATACGTACACTATGTGACGTACTATGGTAAATAGTTGCCACAGTGTGAAGTAGGATGTATTCCAAATTTTTGTGATCACTTACTGCTGCAACCGAGCGCAGTGTGGAGTGAAATGTGTTCCAAATCGCTTGTTGAGCTATGGTGCATAGGTACACTCTGTACCACAGTTTGGTCACCTGTCATGTGACACTGATAAACGTTAGTAAATTTTAAGCTCACAGTGGCCGCACTGCATTCATTTCTGCCATAATATTTCATTAATACCTTGACAGTGTGTATGTAGAAAATGCTGCTTTCTAAGTCATGAAAAACGTATTAATTGTTCCATTGTAATGTCGAACCTAATACCTATGTACTGAATGGGATATGTTTGTAACATGAGTTCTTCTATGTGTAACTGAAACGTGTGACTGTGTTTGATTTACTCTATACTGATTATGATACTAATAACTTGAGACGAAAGTCTTGTGCGTGTGTGCGAGTTGCTACGGAGAGTTGCTACGGACAAGTAAATTATTATAGTATTTTGGGGGATGTGTTTGTAATGTCCAGTGTCTCTATAGTCATACTACTTCCTACTGACAAACATTAGTGCATGAACTAGATCGGGTTAAATCTACTCGACGTCGATTCTCTTTTGGCTCAGGTCTCTGGGCTTTGGCTCCGGGGCTAAAACTGATGGCTCTGGATAGACCGACAACTTACAACTGTTCTTGTCAGTGACTTGGGTAGTCTAAGTAGCGTTTAATAGTCAAATCTTTTAGGTGAAATGGGGCGACTATTTCGGGACAGGCTCGCAGAGTATCAGAATCTTGATCTTCGGTACCCACAAAGCGGCAAAATAACTTCAATTCTTATGTTTACTGAATTGTCCTTTACAATATATGCTTGGCTTTCAGCCTTTGGCGTATATGTTATAAACGTTTTGTTAACCATATATAATTACCTAATGTAAATGATCGTCATCTTTCAGTATTATGTTCAAAAATAATAATTCACTTTACCATCAATACTTGAATATCGAACAATTCTGGTCAAATTGAATTATTCCAGAGTTTCTCGACAAGTCTGCGATTAATAATATATGGAATTTAAATTTCGCAGTTCAAATACATTAATTTGTTTTGTTTGTTTTATATTGAATCATTACCAAAGGAGGAAATCTCATTTGAGGATTTCAAGGTAACTTAATGCAAAATTGTTCTATACACAATTACTCTTCCGCTGTGTGTTGCATGATTATATGAATATTTGTGGCACAAAAGTGTGACTTTATATATATATATATATATCCTACTTTCCTTCCTTTTATCGTGGCATAACTGAGTCTTTCATTAAACCCTCTTCCCTTTGGATGTCTCGCACAAATTAAACATGGAAGCAAAGATGTTTTGGAAAAATTGAGAGAATATTTCTGCAAGCCCGCCGTTCTGGCCATCTTTCCGTTTTACTTACGAAGGTGTTTTAGTACTTTCGAATCCATTGGCCAAAATAGTATGTCGCAAGATATTCTGTTTTTTTTACAGAGGCAAAATATCATTGCTTCCAAACGAATGGTCTATAAAAAAAAATATCAAACTTTGTTCTATATCTGCCTGCATTACTATACACATGTGCACTTTAATTTGATATTTATCCTTTCCCCAAAATTCTGGTTTGGCTGTAGATTTCAGAAAGTATCGCCGCTGTAGTTGTTTCCAAATGTTCTTTTCTGAAACCCTTCGTGAAACTGTCGTCTCATTTTAGTTCGTAATTAATCCAGTTTGAATGGATTTATCTATAATTTATGTCTTCTTTTGTTATTTTCAAATTAGAATGTGCTAGTGACACGAAAATAAATGTTTTGTATTGTGTGGCACATCTGTGGGCAGATTTGTAAATTCCGTCCTAATTTTTTAATTAAAGACGTTTTGATTATAGTTTAACAAAAATCCACATGTCTTTTACAATCTTCAAACGAAACATTCTTCTTTGCATAATGATGACTTGATATCCATTTACCGGCTTATAAACTTTTATTTTTCTCTCATATGTTTCTCTTTCAGAAAGAAATTAAAATCATGTACAAGAAGTCTTCCGAATTCGATGGCCATGTGTAAGTATTCCTTATCTTACTCAGTCCCATTCTTTATGAATGATGTCGGCATGTTCGCACCCTCGTTCACTTGCCTGTTTTTTTCTTTTGTTTTATGTTTTCTTTCTACTTCTAATTGACCCCTTTTAGTAAATGCATTTCAAAGCTGACTGCTCTTTGAATGGCGTCAAAGATTTACTGTCAGAAGACAAAATGGTGCATGTCTTTAGTAGACGCGTATAATCTAAGGTAGATGTAGACCTACCAAATTTTGTTTTGAGGGGGGGGGGGGGCAACCGTTACCTGTCCTAAGGATACCTTTTGGGAATAATGTGTGGCATACAAAGCCATGTACGTACTATAAAATCATGAAGATTTATGGTGCCAAACTCAATTAAAAGGCCCAGGAAGAAATATGTGAGAGAAGAAAGATGAAGGATAGTATTGTGTGTTTACATGCTTACATCGCTTACTAATCTACACACACGCACTAATCTACGCACACGCACGTATTTACCCACACATTCACCCACACATGCCTCCCATCCGATAAATTCTCTACAATACACAAACATGTGGTGAAGACAAGATATGGACAATTGGGAAATGTAAAAAAGAAAGAAGCAAACAAAAACCGTAACAACAATTGGATTATAAGCAGGCTCCTTAAAAGGGTGCCACACACTTTAAAGAGAAGATTATATTCGGATAAGGGTAAAAAAAGCTTTCTCAGACTTTGTACCTCAGGTTTGAAGAATACCATAGAAGACATGTCCCCTGAAAAAAAAAAGTTTCCCTTCAAATACTCTCACATTTTAAATATGACAAGAAATATATGAAACGGCTGGACCAGAACTGCCATGACACCGGTGTGTATACAGTTATACCTTTTCTATACCTAGAATTCCTAGTGTTTGTCCAGGGGGTAGTTGTCCTTTTTGTGTGATTTTGAAGATTCCAAAACCTCATAGTAAATGTGAATTGCTGACATTACGTAATTAATGTTCCCAAATAACTTCTAGACAGTTTCTAACTTTCTATCACAATGGAGTGATCATGATCATTACTTACAGTGCACTTTTCAACAAAACACTATTCAGCAGACTCAGCGCGCTTAATCAGATACACGTCACATGTCCTCGTACCGGCGTCTGAGGCGAAGACAGCTCGCACTTCCCCCGCATGACATCATCGTAGACTTAATCAGACTGCTTTGTGCTAACTAATTAATCTCGTTGGCGTACAATGCAACAGGCACACAAACAGCCTAGCTAATTGAAACTCGTATCAGGTTAGAAGGGCTAGCACTAAATGGCTAGCCTGAATCACGTGTAAAACACAAAGTGGGATCATTGATAGACAGGTAGATACAGAGGGGGTGGACATCGTCAATGGCGGACAGAGGCTAATAGCGAGACAAATAGAGGGATGACGTGGCTGACATTTAAATCAATGCACCATTGTTTAAATTGTACTTTATAGGCTTTTCTCTTAACAACATTTCGATTGCTGTTCTATCATCACATAATTTAGTAAATACATGTATAAACAGCAGATTGTGCATTCATCGACTAAACGAAGATGATAACAATTACTACCAACATGGTTATATTTGAATGATAACTCATGAAAATATGATTTGTACTACGAAATCGAAGAAATCTATACAGACATATTATTATAGCTTGTCTCTTTCGTCTTGCACCCAGCAGAGTAAACCATATGAGTAGAACAGATTCAGTTTTTGTCTCGCCTGCGTAGCAAAAAAGCGAGACATAGGCGCCGCTTTTCCGGTGACGGCGGCGACGGCGGCGACGACGGCGTCAACATCAAAAACTTAACATAAGGTTAAGTTTTTGAATTTTGGATATAATTTTGAAAGTATAAGTCCTTAGTCAATGAAACTTTGACTATAGGGTAATCAAGTATCCCCAATCATGTGAGTTGAATTTCAGGTCACAAAGTCAAGGTCAAAGGTCTTTTCAGGTCAACAGACTTAGACTATGTTGTGGCATCATTATCGAAAACTTAACCTATAGTTAAGATTTTGAATTTTTGATATAATTTTGGAAGTATAAGTTCTTAGTCAATGAAACTTAGACTATAGGTTAATCAAGTATCCCCAATCATGTGAGTAGAATTCAGGTCACTAAGTTAACGTCAAAGGTCATTTTAGGTCAACAAACTTAGACATTTTTGTGGCATCAACATCAAGATTTTGAATTTTTAGCATATTTTCAAAAGTGTTTGTTCAAATTCCATGAAACTGATAACCAAGGGTTATCAAGTATCACAAGTCATATGACACAAATTCTAGGTCACAAGGTCAAAGGTCATTTTAGGTCAGTAGACTTGGATTATGTTTTCACAACTTAACATGAGAATAAATGAATCAATTTTTCTTATTTGTTCATGATTCGTAATCAATATTCACTTCAAAATGCTGATTATATTCAGAGGATTTCATTTTTGGGGCCTGCTAATAGGGCCACCCTGCCTATAAATAATGTTCTAACCTCAATTTTTCATCATATCGAATTGCGTAATGCAGGCGAGACCGCCGAGAGCGTTTCCCTTGTTAAAGTTTAGGGCTGTTATTCAATATTCAAACATTTCTTTCTTTTCCTAGTGAATATTATGTCTTCTATATTTTGTGTTCTATAACCGTAAGCTTGAACGTCTTAAAGGTAATACAAAGTTTTGGGAAATTTTGAAAATTGGGTGGATAGTGATTCTTTACAATTTTTATATAATTGGATGCCCCTGTGGATGTATTATAAGCACCAAAAATATTAGCCCCTAAAACACTTCTGCTTTCGAGAAAAATTGAATATAAAAATTTACCGGTGCTCCCGGTAAATTTTGATAAACTTCAAATAGTGCCTACGGCCGTACAATGGTAGATGCGACCCTGACAATTTCAGAAAATGTAGTTGTGATATAATTACCAAACTGGAATAGCTAATCGGTCGATTTTAATCAAGATACATTGTTTCAGGGTTTAATTAATATCTTGACCTTGAGAGGGAGCTATAAAACATAAATAGTTTAATATTCATAATTTCATAACTTTAGACGCGATTTCAACCGCGACAACGATCACTGAATATAGTAGGATCGCATATGCTTCCAATATGTTTATTTGAACCAAATTCATGACCCCATACCAAAACTTTGTATTACCTTTAATTCATTTGAATTCACTTGTGATTTCGTAAGCGACGTATGTGACGAATAGTCTTCAAAATGGCCACCCATAGTCACCCAAACCTGACTGCCCTGTATACATTGTGTATTGAAATAGTGTGTATTTTGTAATGTAATTGTAATTGTAGTTTCCATTTTATTTGATCACATAATCTTCGACGTAGTTTTGAACAATTGGATTACAGAAAGTGTCGAATACGGAATGGTAAATATGTAATACCTAGTGAGTGATTCATCAAGATACAGTTGTATTATTTGTTCAGCTTGTCCTTCAACAAGATAATGAATTTTGGCAAGCTCTCACTCTGCTTCTCGGAAAACAATGATTGTGCCAAATTTGAGATTAAAAAACCCTGAGAAATGCGGAAGTCTTAAATAAAATCAAACATAAGATAGCATCAATGATACTTTACAAAGTACTATGGATTTCATGACGATTATCGAATTCAATTTTCATTATCGAAATGTCTGTAATCTTGAAAACAAAACGGCAATCTCTTTTTCGACGAATTTCCCCCGTTTTAACCTTGTTTCTTTATAATCCCTGCACGAACAATATTATGGGATTCAGAAATACCGAATATTATTATCGAATTTCATAACGAGGATTGTGTTCCCTCGGAATTTCTAGAACCCGTGTTCGGCCTTGAATTAGTAGGTGTTTCCTGTATCAGAGCTCTGAGCGAAAATTAAGTTGTTTTCGTTTTTCCCGCCTACAGTTTGAGGCCCCGTTTCAACCTTTGAATCTGATTGTAAAAATGCATGTAAAATATGCTTTTTGTGAGTTCAGTCAGTTTCCATGCCATTAAGATTTAATATCCAAGCCTATGGATTATTAGCCTAGCATTATCAAATCAGTTTGATCACCATGCAAAGTTCCAATTACTAGAATAGGAAAACTTATTCTCAAAGTTAATTTCCAATCCTGAATACGCTTCTAAGTTTGTTCACGCTTTGGTTTTTAGTCTGGTACATTTAATACCCGCTGCTTTAGTCCTTTCGAAATATCTTCTTTTTGTTTATCTTCCTCTTGTGTATGATTTTTAATGTTACAGTACTACACTGCAATACAGAATGTAACTGGTTGTTTTTATCCAGTGAACATAATGATATTTCAACAAATGAATGTTAATACAAAATAAATGATAATTTAAAAAATAATAAATATCATTTAAAAGTACCGAGAATAAAGGCAATAATAATCATCTAGTATGTGCGGCACATGTCTTTTCATGTACAATATCACCATTCTGTCGATGGTTATTAAGTATCGAAGTTGTCATAAAATCAAAATAAAACTGAACTGAACCTCCATCTGATCATAAACCTAGTACTAGGGTCCATGATCATATACTTGTACACGACTCATTGCTACCTCCCTCATCCCGTCTCGTTTCAGTTTCCTTCCATTAAATCATAGTTATTGATATGTTTGTTGAACTCTATGTTGAACTCATTTCCACGCACATTACTGCAATAAGCCTGAATTCCAGCTCTCTTTCTTTCCACCTCTCTGTCTCTCTATCTCTCTGTGACTCTGTACCTATCTTTATCCCCTCTGTCGACATTCTGGATATGTTCATATTTCTACAATTTCTCTCATTATTGATACATTTTTGTCTCTCCGTCTCATATCTTTACATATTTCCGTCTATTTTGTCTCTCTGTCCTGTGTTTGATTGTTTGTTAACTTCATTGCCTCACTTCTTATCTCCCTCACTCTCTTTCCCTTGTCCCATTTTATCTCTCTGTGTTTTTTTTCTCCAGCATCCATTTCCCTCTTTTCGTCTTTGGTGTGGTGACTGTGGTCATTACTCCATATCAGCTGTCTCTTGCTTCACCACCATTTTCTCTCCCCCCCCCCCAAAAAAAAAAAAAAAAAAAAAAAAATAATAATAATAATAATAATAATAATAATAATAAAAATAAATAAATAAATAAATTAAAAAATTAAAAAAAAATCAATACAATTTTTTTTTTTTTTTTAAATCAGACTAATGTGAGACTTGTAAATATTTCGAATATAAAAATATGTTTTCTACGTAGTAAATTCGTGTGTCATAGCTATACGTGCAAATTTAAGCTACTGTGGGGTCATGTAAACTGGGTTATCCTATAGTAACCCGAGAGTACTCCTCTTAACCTCTATCCTTCCCTTTTCTCTCTCATTTCCGACTTGCATACGTCGAACCTTCTTATGTTGCACTCCATCCTTTCATATCACATTTTCATCTCATTTTATCAAGATCATGTTTTGGGCTTACACTAAAAGCCCTATACGTATGCTTATTCATTACTAAAATTTCAAGTTGCATTATATTTCGGCATGACAGTAAGTATATATTTGGTAAATGAAGCCAACAAAATAATAGCAAGAGTTTGTAAAGGTTGGCCCCGTGCAATACACCATAATTTATTACAATAAATCGCTCATTAAGAGTAATCAGTGAATAATTTAGATTTTTTTTTTTGTAAGTTCGCATGTTCCCCTTCCTGATCTGCATTTATAGATGGAGAGAGGGAGAAAGAGAGACAGAGAGTGGGGTACGTTTTCTCATAATCTCTCCGCTTTCATTCTCATTTTCATATCATTTTATCAAGATCATGTCTTGGACTTATTCGTAAATTAATCCCTACGCTGCCTTCATATAGGTAGAGAGAGAAGACTCTAAGCTTCATAATCTCATAGTTTTCGTTTCTCGTTTCCATCTCACTCTATCAAGCTTATATATTAGGCCTATACGTATGTGTAGTTCGCATGTTCCCTATCCCTTAGTGCATTGTGCATGGGTATATAATATAGTAGACCGAGCTGAGAGAGTTTCCTTGATGAATCTGATGACTCAACCTCAGGCCTAATCAAGTATGAAATCCCTTCATTGCGTCGGAACATTCTGTGGATGATGAACGCTGAGTGTGACACTAGCATGCACACTGACGGTAGTCCCCACCGCTCACCTGTGCGCAACCCCCTTTGAATTGTAGATCTAATTACTGAGTGCACGTCTAAATACAGCATTGGGTATAATGCAGTCTCTAAAAATGACAATATTTGGAAGTGTGGATGTATGAAGCCTTTCAAGGTTAATTAATCAAATTCTCGAGAGGAAAATATTTCCAGTGCTGAAGAATTAAAAAAGGGCTATTCATAAAATCGAACATAATTTGTTATTTTAATCTATTTGATTAGTTTCATTGCTATTTGAAATTTTGCCATACTATGATATATCACATAAGAGGAAAGATAGCATTAATAAATTTAATAGCAAATATTATTTTGCCTGTCATGTCCAATACTGAGTAATATATTACGAGAAAAACTGCATCATAAAATCATGTATTGTAGATTTGAATTATGTATTCTTTAGTTTTTTGACAAACTTAATTAACATTATTATCATGTACCAAAACAAAAGTATTGACAAAAAGTAGTTAGTACATTTTGAATCATTGAAATTAATTTTAGAAAAAAAATACAAGGTAAGAAAGCCTCATGAAAACATAACGATAAGGTACACATCTATGTGAATCGTTACTGCTCGTCATGATATTACACCTACAATAAACAGCTACATTATTCACACCATTACCATTTTGTAAGAATATGGAAAATGGATTTTCCCAAGTTATTTTTCTTGAGAATTTGACATATTAAAGCTTACATCCAAAAGTATTCAATAAATGCCCTACTTCAATCAGTCCACCTTTCATTCTTGAGTTACGCAAAACAAAACGGGGTATGAATAATTCAGTTGTTACCTGTATTATCTTCTTCCAAAAAGCGCCAAGTAGCCTATAAATGAACAACATTATTCGAACATGTTCATTTGTTATTCCTGAGCCGCTTCAAAGCTGCGTGTTTCGGATGGTGGTCTTAAAGGTCGGTCCACAGACGTAAATAGTTTTATCCTGATCTATATTCAAGCAGTAAGACCGAACACACACACACACGCACACACACACACATACGCGCATATACACACACGCACAAAACAAACGCCCACACACGTCATCCCATTATCATTATACATGTCACCCTGCACCACGAAACCACCAAAATGTAGAAAGATGTGATTTTATAGTTCATGTCTCAATCTAAAAGAGGAGATTCCCAGCTTTAAAATGATATAAAATTCATCATGGTCACACATCCACAACAAAGATAACATGTCCAAACCACACATATTCAAGTTTGTAAATCTTGCACTGATTTAACTACATTAGAAAGTTACAAAGTGCATCGCGTACGTCTTGTTACGTTTCAAATACATGCTCATCGTGTCTCCTGCATGGCTGGCGGTGGCGCCTTAACCAAGGCGCCATTTCTCCATGTGCATGAAGTAACAATGACAGACTTTTCCTTGCTTTCCGTCTTCTTCTCTACTTTCCCTTTGTCTTGTTTGGGGAATGTTTGCATAATATATGTATGCTTGCCTTGACTTTTGGCAAATATCAACGATTTGATGGGAAGGTTAATCCCTTGGAAAGATCACAATGATCAGCTAAGCCCGAAGGGTCGGTGTGTGTGTGTGTGTGGGAGGGAGTATTAGAAAAGAATCCCATCCACATTCCGCCTCCCCCTTTTCGGTAATATTTTATCCCTATACTAGGGTCTGTCATACATGTATGAAAATATTGTACCTAATGCGTACCTGTACATATCTGTCGACACGTTTGCAAGGAGAACTCCTTCTCCCCACATACGCGCACATACGCTCACACCCTTACCCACAAAAGCAGACGTGAACAAAATAGCTACATAATACAAGCCCCCATTCTACATTTTTATTTTGAGAAAGACAACTCAATTCATCAAGCAAAAAACCTAAGGAATCAAACATATAGCTTTGATTTAATTCGATTCAGGAATCATTTTATCCAGACAGAAGCAAAATGTGCGGACATATTAACTTAAACGATCGTATAAATGTTTCTTAATTCTGAACATGATGATACAAGCAAGTAAGTACTTCAACCTCGTTTTCTATGAGCTTTTCATATAGTTTATTTTCATGAAAAGAAACCATTCACCGTATAAACAGTTCGCTAGATCAAGTCTGATATCAACGTACCAGACAGGAATTAATAACAACTCGTCTTTTTTCAAATACCTATGTGTTAGTGTATCTCAGTGAAACGTAAAATCACTTAAATTACATGGAAGAGATTTTATGATGCCTCTGATAAAACACAAACACCTTAAATTGGTATTGATCCCGGTGTAATAAAAATCAAATTGTCCCAGCCAAGGCTGTCTGATCCCGCGATCAAGATATCATCGAAAGTCAAGGGCACACTAGTTGATTTTTATTGCAATCTCCCGTTGCTAGGTTACCGTCAGTTGAGCGGGAATGTAAATCAGCTATCTTGGTACTTCGCTAATACCGATTGACGTATGTTCAAAGTTCAGATTATTAGTATCATACATACATAATTATCCATGGATTTCGTTTCGAGTTCATTCTGAAAATGTCATGTGATGGCATGTTTTGAAAGGAATATTTGATTTAATGACGAGATATCGGTTTCTAATAATGATGAACTTTACATTAATGATACAATGGTTTTCATGTTTTGACAGGCATTTATAAATTATCTGTGGTTATTTGCGTGTGGGTCCTCCATTTTGATTCTCCACCCAACTTCTGGGAATAAAACAATCCGTTATGCATAATTATTCATAACGTGTACATTTTACATTCACTTTTATTAAACTTGCAAAAATCATGCTAATTGCTAGCAAACAAAATTACCATCGTTATTCTTGCAAGCAAATACTTATCCCTGACTAGTAAATACTTTATTAAACATGTTTTGTTACATCTCAAAGGAATTTTGCTTCTTCTTTTTCCTTCAAAGTGGATAAAACGTGGAGATGAATCTAAAACAATTATTCTGCTTACAAAACATTGATACATGTATGCTTAGCATTTTCAATAAATGAAGTGCCGTTATCTTTTACCAAAGAGAGTATAACGTTCGTGTGGTTTTTAATTTGTGATCTGATGGTATTAAAGGTTAAAGTTAAATTAATTAGTCATAATATAGTGCTAACCAGAACTTCATAGCTCGATATCTATGGAACAACGCTATTGTTGAAATTTTTCACTTCGTTTAATTCTTAAAATTGAGATCACTTTCGCTTGGAGAACTTACTATAAAATGACCAAAGGCATTTTCTGCGTGTATGTCAGCAACCATGCAGCAACCATATAAAGCTGCCATGACGTGTCAGGTGTGACGCCATAAACTTGTCACGAGCGATATTGCCTTCTACTTTCTTGCAGCTGATCCTGGTCAAATTTCAGCAAAAGGCCAATTTCAAAATGCCATGATTATAAATCAAGAAACTTCAACAACTCTATTTTACAATGCCAGTAGCTTGCAAGGGGACATTATTATTACAAGTTACTTTATATTACACACAATTATGGCTATTGGGTATATAAACATTCTTAATTTTCTCATATTACGGCCAAATATTGTACAAAGGCAACACGGTTTGTTCGCATTAACAGCACGACTATCTCGCCGTTCATTAGCACCCGAACTGTCTAAAGACATTTCACAAGTGGGGCGTGCGATATTTGTCGGCAATAAGTGGATCGTTAACCTTCACGCATGACTAACCGTACTCGATCATAAAATTTCTTGCTGATTCCTAACAATTAGTCTCTCACTAACATCATAATTACAGTGCCACCGAATAGCCTTGCTTTTTTAATAAAGGCCGATTTGACTAGCATATACTGTTTTATTGTGGATTTGCGACGCACGTCTCTAGTACAAGGCTAATTTGTGTAATATATTGGGAATCAACATTGTCTAATGTGGGTTTTCCTGATGGAGAAAGCGTGGAAAAAGAAATTGCCGGAGGTGAATAGCCACTTTCAGGGCTGTTTTATTGCTCTTTTACGAGCAGTTTTTCATTAGAAATAGACGTGGAAATGAAATATTAATTCCGCTAGATTTAGAGATGAATTGTACAAGGCCGTTCTTTTGTTTAAAGCATAAATGACTCACAATATACAGGAGAGGTGGTATTAAACTTGGAATTCTAGGAACTGTTAACAATTCTTTTATGGTATCCATTACAGCAGAATTGAAATAATTGTGTAATTTCAAAGGGTAGGAACTCTTTGTTTGTCAGTGTGCACCAATTCACTTGATCACTTCGATATTCAGAGTTTGCTAGGTCACTTCATGGAGATGAGAGGAGCTCCCTGTTCACTTTTATAACTAGACGTTTTCTTGTATTATTGCTGAAGTCATAATGTCAAAAAGTATTTATATTTGTATTAGTGACAGTATTGAGAGGGGGGAGGGGGCAATGGTCTTACTCGACAAAATTTGAATTAACCAGGCCCATCTATTAGGGGAGGATGCATAAAGGGTCATGTTATTGTCTTTTATCATCTTTTTCTCTTTCTCTCTCTCTCTCCCATTCTTTTTGTCTACTTGTCTATTTTTGCTATTCTTTCTCTTGTTTTTGTTTCACCATTCGACTTGGGCACACCCCCACACCATGCTTTCAATTATGGAGATAATGTGATATGGTTGATAATTTGTTTATGAAGCTGGAAATATTTCGCCAAGAATTTAATATTTTATTATGTTACTAATCATCCTTTTATTTATTGTTTCTATCACCCGATACAGATACAGAGCAGAATGCACTATAGATGCCCCTCCTGAGAAGATCATTCATTACATACTTCCATCACCAAAGGGTCTAAGAGGGAAATGGGACAAGAATGTCAAAGAGTCGGACGTTATCGAAAATATAAATGAGGTATTATTAATTATTACTTGATTAAGTTGATTTCACTCTTTATTACTATTTTGTCATCATGTTTTCTCCTTCTTTCTCTCTCTCCCCCTCTCTCTTTCTCTTTTTTTCTCTCTCCCTCTTTCTCTATTCCCGAATCAAAAGTTTTAGTAATTTTTGCTGCCAATTGGATAAAAAAGAGTGAAATATACGAGCAATCTGTTAAAGCTATTTCTTAGCCGAATAAGGATTACATTTCGAGAGAAATTGACTAAAGGTATTTGCTTATTGTTTATCATGCAGTAGAAGTATTGTTTTGCCCTGTAAACAACTTGATCAGACCATTACTTCGATTTTGTTCATTTCCATTTTTTTTTCGTTTTGCATATTTATTTTGTATAAAGTTTGAACGGCAATCATTTTGGCAGATAATATTGATGCCTTAATTCAATTCAATTCAATTCAATTCGATTTATTCAAGACCATTTAAAATTATGTTTGATTTGTTTCTATGTGAATTCATTTCCTCATAACCAGAAGTCCAGAAGTTTGGATATCCTCTTTATAACATTCATCTAGAATTGAAGACATTTTAAAGTTAATACAATTAAATCAAAATGGTTTTAATTATGTTTTTTTATAAAACTCTCCACGTGCTTTTATAACTTAGTGGAAAAGGAAAGTCACACATATTCGCCGTTGCTTTTCAGCGTTCAAGGATGCTCGATTTTTTACAATGTATACCTAGAGAGATTTAAAAAATAATATCGTTCTTGGCTCGAATGTTCAGGAGATTGTTGTTCTTTTCACCAATTAAATCTTCTTGCGATTCACAAAATTCGTTCTAGAACTAAGCAAACATAATTTTCCGTTGAATTTATTTTTCCGTTCGACCGCATGTTATTGCAATTTTTTGCCTATTGGACAATATTGCTAGAGAACAAAGTTTCATTTTAGGCGGTATATAAAATTATATATATATGTACAAGGGAAAAGGAAAGCTCAATATTAAGCCTTTCTATTGTATTGCACGGAGCATGGATTGGAGTCGTAAATATGTTCCGTTCCTATACATCAAATGTTATTGTTTTCATCTTTCAAAACCAACCTTATTCTCTCGAAACCGGGAAATTGAATTTCTTCTACGAGATGGCATGAAACGAGAGTCATGGGGAATTCCAATATGTTCAAAGCCTGTCCGTATCCATGTTCATAGTCCATCAGATTTTGATTTATTCCCGTTCCATATAATTTGATCTTAACTGATGCACAAAGCAGGCCGCTATGCACTTTGATTAGATAATAAAGCGATCATACCTTTGATATATCCAAAAAAAAAATTGCAAACATTTAAATCAAGAAATCCATCCTGTCACCAAAAAGAAAGAATATGAATAAATTTAAGAAATACTTCTTATTACCATCACCGTTTTTGGCTGCTAATTTATGCATATGCTATTCTAACTTAATTGGCCTAATATTTAGGTTCGGGGAAGCCTCTTTGTCAGTCTTTGCGGACATTTTTTGTTTTTGAATTTGTTTAAACATATTTGTATTTTGGGGTTAGACCGAGTCGATTTCATACCACATATGGCAACAACGGATGACCCAACATTTAGCATTGGCAGACAATAGACGAACTGCTCGGAAAAAGTAGACAAAATGATAGTGACATTACCATAACTGTAAACGAAGTAGTTGTGGGGTGTAGCCGAACTAACATAGAGGAGGTGGGCATTGAACGAATTGGCTGAATACCTAATGACGATTAGATTGCTTGGTCAGTTGTCTGTCTAAAAAAAGAAATATGAATGTCTCCAATATCTGATAATGCACTGGGCTGACCAACTGATCCAAAAACTTGGTTATGCGACACATGCTCCTGCGACAATATTACTCCGCGATCAATACTTCCACCAATCAAGCAAATCGAATTCCCACCTTCATCCCTGGACCAAACACTGTACCTAACCCTAACTCCAACCCTAAACCTGACCTAAAATCCAACTGCAGCCCTAACCCTAACCCTAAATCTAAACCTTACTTGTATTCCGATAGCAACCATAAACCTATATCTTTGACAATATAAAAAATGCCCGGAACAATAATTGTCGTCGCGCTAATGTCGGAGCACCCATTTTTCCAGGCTCAGAAGATCATTATAGAAGGTAAAGTGACTCCGTTCATTTTAACACCGGTCTAATATGAATCCATGCGACTTCTCTTCACTAATGGCGCAAACTAGGCGAATAGTACTTCAGAGTGGAAGGGCAGGAGAGAAATGCCAAGACAAATTGATTTGAATTTGAGTGATTTACCCGGTCTATATCTGCGTATCTCATCTTAGACTCGCATCTATATAAGAACAGACTGCATATCCCACTGTTTGGTCGAACTATGTTTTGCACTTTTTGTCACATCGTTTATTCCAAATGTATTTAGAACGTTAAGGAAATGTACAATGATGTAGCCGGAACTAACAAATGAATTTGTCTTCTGCACTGCGTAGTACATGTATGTGTGTGTGTATGTATGTGGTGTGTGTGTGTGTGTGTGTGAATTTAATGAAAGTAACAATTATTATTGTTCTCATAGTTTATCTCCATTGAAGCTTACTTTTCTCTCTTGAATGATTCTTGCTCTTTCTTTCCACTTGTACTTTTCCCCTTCACGAAGTTTAAATCGTTTGCTTTAATCCAATACAAGTCACTTCTTTTGTCCATCTTCTGCATCGCTGGGTTTAAGAATGACCTTATAATTCTAATTTATTTACGAGATGGATTTAGGCAGCTACTTCTTAATCGAATGTTTACAAGCTATATTGGAGGCTAAATGTTTTGTTATGACAAATTGTAAAGATTTTGAGAATCATCATCGTCCTATAACTGTAATTCGTCCTTGTTTTCACGAAGTGACGGTAGTGAGGAAAATCGTAACGCAAAGTGAATGCAATTTTTTTTTCACTACCGTCACTTCGTGAAAACAGTGACGAATTATACATGTAGGCCTATATATTTAAGGAGAACACAGAAAGCAAAGGATGTCTGTGAAGAAAAAGAAAACTAAGAGGCGCATGTGCCGTGTGTGCGTGTGGGTGAGGGTGGGTATGCGTAATAGTTTGTACAAATATGTGTTTATCAAGGAAAGGAAAGGGAATGAAGAACGAAACATCAACTGAGCACCAACAAAATGGTATTGTGTTGGCCAGATGTGTACGGCCATCGACTCGCTGAACCCGGCCAATGTTTGGAAAAGATGTTCAACTCTTGCTAGCACTGTTTGCCCTTATGACCAGACATGACATTTCATGTACGATCTGCGGAAAGCATTCACCCAATATTTCTGAATTAAATCAAAAAGGATTTTCATCGAACATCGCCGCGGTTGCTCTTCTAATTTAGGGCAGCGGTAATATATCATTTTCCTAAACCGAAATACATCTCACGCATGGCATCGATCGCATAAAACGAGATGGAGAATGGTTGGGAGTTGGCTTACCAGTAATCCTCCCTTCTCTCCTCCTTCATCTTTCTCCTCGCTCTTTATCAACTCTCAACTCGTTTATGTCTATTTTTATTCGGCTTTTTGTTAAAGTCATATCTTTTGTTTCCATGTTATGTGTTCTTTTTGTTTCGAGGAATTTTGCCTCGTACTCCCCACTTTTTTATTCCTCCCTTTTATATTTCTTTTTCACTATCTTTCCATTTGTCAATTTATCTTCTCTATTCCTCTCTCTCCATCTCTCCTTCGTACTTTCTCCTTCGCTCTTTCTTCTCCCCTTTCCTATCTCCATAAATCCCTCCGTTTTTTCTCCTCACCCTGCTTTCCCGCATTAGTTCTTCTTTCTCTGCCTCAGCTCGCTCAGATATATGGTTTTTAGTTTCATCAATTTTCTAGATTAGGGATTCTTCCGTCTAATCTAATTGCGTGCGCAAAGAAGCTCCCGATCTCTCGCATTTGTGCTTGGATTAGCAATCTGGTATGTCTTGATGCTTCCCAAGTCTTTTTATAACTCCTCGGATGCCCAGCTTTGGCCTTGAATAGCAGACTAATCTAGTACGCAGACAGGGCAAAGTACGCTCACATGCATGTCAAGATATATCCCACAAACATTTTTTTTTCTCTTTTCATTTTTTCATTTAACCACGGATGAGTCAGCCGCGCTTTAGCAAACTTTCTGGCGAAGAGTACATCATTTGACAAATTTTCAATATCCGTCACTAATGATGATTTTTAAAATGCACAATTTTGTGTATTTCATCCTAATGAATGAGCAGTCATGTTCATTCATGTTCTATTCATGTTTTTATTTTCACGTTGATAAAATGATAAGAATGCATCAGTTCTTAAATATTACATGAAAAACATGAAATTGACGTTTGTATAATTAGTTCATTACGTTCAAAAAAGGTTTAATAAACTATGATAATTATGATAGTAATGGACCGGGTGTACATTATTAATAATGTCTGTATTTGCAGATCAGTGTGGTTGCATTGTAGACCTGTCGTTATTGTATAAAACGTAGATTTATGATTCATAACATTTTCATATTTGATACTTTTTCAAAGTTCATTTGCATGACCACTCCATTGAGACTTATTCAGAGATAATAATTATTTGACTAATACTTTCTTTTTATCAAAACGTTCAACTCGCATGCTTTAAGTCGAGCCAATGGCGGTCTGTCTTTATCGTCAACCATATGAATTCGCCGTAGGTTCTTAATGTCTTATTATAAAAACCGATCTTTCCTAACATGTGCTGTAGCTTGAAGGTATCTGTGATCTAATGGAAGAAACGAAACGGCAAAGCTGGAATAAGGTTTGTAGGAGCGTAAAGTCAACGCTTCCAGGCGGATTGGTGTTGATACAATTATGGGTTGCCAATACCAGCTCTTCCCCGAGGGATTGAGCATCTACACTAAACGAATTATAGAAGTGATCATGGATTTGAACTCGGAGATTGTAAGGTTAGAGGATCTCACTGTTCTTTCATTCTCTCTCTCTCGATAGATATATAGATGGATAGCCGCCTGTCGTCAGTACGCCCGGGTGGTATATCGAGGCAAGCCGTAGTCGTCCCGTGGCAGTTTACACACAAAATTATTGTTTAAAATATTTTCAGAAAATTGATTATTAACGTATCTTTTTTTTTTCTCTCTCTCTCCCTCTCTTTCATATTCACTATCCTTGCCCTTTCCTTTCCTTTCTGTCTCTCCATCTCTCTTGCCATCCACCACCTCTCTCCCCTCTGTTTTTCTGTCACCGTATCTCTCTCTTTCATACTTTTCAATCTCTCATTGGATGTTTTTTTTTTTCTCTTTCTCTTTCTCTTTGTATTTGCCTCTTTCTTTCTATTTCTCTTCTTCCTCTTTCACTCTTTCTTTTTCTTTCACTGTCTCTGTCTCTTACTTGTCCCCTATCCCTTTTCTTATATCCCAAAACCAGAATCTCATCATCGCCCGATCAGCGACACACAGCGCCGCCATGGGCCTGATCGCATCGCGGGACTTCGTTGATCTGATCACAGTCAGGCGCTACCCGGACCGCGGGATCGTAGCCACCAGCTCACGGAGCGTGGATAGGAAAGATAGACCGCCCGTTGACGGCTTCGTTAGGGGGGTCAACTACCACGGGGGCACCTTCTGCTCCCCTGTAGATGGGTAATTTTGAAACATTTATAGCATTTCCACAATTCACTGAAGTCAGTTGCACACGAGGCGTCATTTACTGACGTAAGACTGCGTCATTTTTGACGTAAGTCTGCGTCAGCGACTGCCACGACTTTTGACGCGCCATTTATGTAAGAGTAATATCATGATTGAAAAAAATCTGAATGGAAAGTAAAAAGTGCAGGACATGTTGCAATTACCGCTGCATGGATTCATTAGTATAGCTTTGATCAGCGCAGATAATAACGCAGTCGAAATAACTCTCGTTTGCAACGAGCTTTAGGCACAGACAGTCATAGTTATGACTGATAGCCTCGATTCAAGGTTTTTACCAGTTCACGCTAAAATTCATCGGAAAGTTAACCATGGACGTCACATATAGAACGGACACAGTCATGTATCTTTTGATACAATAATTTTTGGAACAAAGTTTGATAACATTCAACAAACTCCTTTCCATTTCGGAAACTCCGACCAATATTGCAGGGCAAGTTCAGTTTGATAGGCCACTAAACCTACATGTATAGTTCATTTATATGCCCCCTTAACAAAAATTTGAACAGAATTCTACACAATACCCTTTTGTGCATTGAGGGCACAATCATGTCTATACAAATTTACAGTGAGTATTTGGTTAATGGCCGGGGCGACTATAAAACATTTTGAATTGTTTGAATGTATGTGTTCCCACGAGTTTGCGCAAATATTTCCAAAACATTACGATACTAAGTGATTATTTCTGATTTGATTTCATCAACATTTGCCTACTATATAGCATAAAGTGTCATCATATTTACAAATTCACTAACAAGCATAATGTATATGCTGACACGGGTGTCGAATGGGCAAGTCCCCCCCCCCCCCCCCCCCCCCCCCTCAGTCAGCGTGTTATCAACGAATTAATGAAAAATATCGAAGCTTTAGTGGAAACAAATCATACGGTCTTACACATCCAGACATAAAGAGAAAAGGTTATAAAGACAAAACACACGGAGAGGATGTATAAAGCCTATAAATAAATACAACAGATAGATAATAAGTCGATGATGATAGTTGAATAATGCCATGATAAAGCACGAATGAGGAATTTAAGCAAATATGAAAGGTGAATCTCAAAATAGACAAATATGGGGAGCTTGTGGAAGGATGATTATGGGGAAGGAAATTGATTTGAAGCTAGAGAAATCCCGCTGCGGATTTCCCGCCAAATAAAGCGAATAGCGGCTTAATTAAAAACGGGTCTGTCCTTGAGCGGGCTAATAACATCAGTACATGTCTTTTATGCGGATTCATGTTCTTGTTTCCGTGCGCGTCTCGCAAATCTGATTCATTTTGACTCACGATGTATGTTTACGCACGGATAGCTATGGTGTACTGGCGATGACAAATCAAGAGTTCCGAAAGTTGTGGGCTGACTTTAAAGAGCACCGCTTTAAGGGGCTAGGCAACAATTTTGTTACTCAATATTTCGACTCAATATTAAGAGGAAAGCATAGGCCTGCTCCTTCCACTCTCGTTCAAGATGAATCTGCCAAATGCAACAAATTCTTGTCTAGTATGAGGTAAGGTTGCGATGCAAGCCTTTGACAGGTTCAGGAAGGAGGAGTTCCCTCTAACTGACTACTGGGAAGAAAGACGTTTCCTTTGATCTTTAAAGACGTGCAGATCTCCTTGTTATGGCATGTGGTTTAGCGCAAACGGGATGTAGTAGGAGGATCGAGGGCGAGAGGGGAAGCTCACAAAAATAACGTGAATCATCGAGGGAAAGACTTGTTTTTATTTCAGCCATCATGACAAGCTGTCATGAAGGATTCTTTTGAGATTCGACCACCCCGAATCGAAAGAAGGTGGAATGCGCCTCAGGCGAAGATATACATACCTAATAACATTTGTCCTTGGTGTAAGTTATGATACACTAGGCAAAATAATATCCATAACTCAATGTGTTACAAGCGCCTTTTCTTTATCCTCTCTGGTCCGCGGATCAAGGCAGAAATACCAATGTCCTTCTCAAAACAGAAAGAGTATACCCCTGAACATCTACCGAATATATCATGTCACTTGAAGGCACGTTTATTACATAGTAGACGATGGATAGACATATACGAAGTCGGTTTGGTCTGTATAAATATTCTGAATACCTTAAAGCGCAAGAGCAATCCTATTATTATTTCGGAAATACATATCAAGATTGAAAAAACATCTCAAGACTATACAAATCGTGTTTTTATTTTGTATATGAATTAGCTTCTAGTCCTAGAACACCTTTATAAATGTGTAGAATAGGAATTTAAAGACATTTTTCATAGAAAGAGGGACACGGTCCATTTGTTTTTATCTGGATTTGCCTGTATGTGAGACATGATAGTTGGAGTAATGGGGACAGCGTTCCATCCCAATTACTCTATTTTTCTAACCTCTTTTTGCTGGTGTGTAAACTGGCCCGTACTCAGATTTGCCACTAGAGGGGGCGCTATGAGTGAAACACCCAGAGCAATATATGTACAGAGTTTGGCCAACCCGGTTCGAGTTGGACACAATATAGCGACTACTGCTTTGTTGGGCAAGCACAAAACAAAAGAATATACGCAATGTTGTGACCCAGTGAAATTAAGTTGGCCAAACTCTGTGTATAGATGGCTCTGGAAACACCCCAGTAATCCCTGCCCATATAATATTGTTTACAAGTCAGTGGGCAAATATCTATCATTGTCCTAGCTACATGTACAGCTGTATTACAGCAAGTTTAAAATATGAGGAATGTATTCTCTTTGATTTCAGGAACATAATGTTGAAGAACTCAGGGCCCTTTTAATCTTTCCTCTCAAGTTATTTTTGGACCTCTTTTTGATGGGATAGTGGATGTGGGTCAACCTAGTCAGCAATTTTTCTGCCACCACCCCCCCCCCCCCGAATAAATAATATTTTATTTTTGTTTTGTCTTTCTTCTTGAATAGGGAGAGCAACAAGACCCGTGTGGTGAACATAGTACAAACGGATCTCTGCGGAATGATCCCCCAATCGCTGGTTGAGTCTGCACTACCAAACAATCTCATTGAGTTCTTTGTCGACCTAGACAATTCGCTCAAGAAAGACTACTGAACACGCCTCGTTCGAGACTTCTTGCCAGTTTCATTGACTTTGCAGCTATTTAGTAGTTATATGGAGCATTCACACTCGGCCACAATATTGTTTTTTTAAATATATATCATGTTTACATAATGCTAAACCAGTGTATACAAAAATGAGGGTCATGCATGAAAAATGTGAGTATTAAAGAGTAAAATTAATAGTGACCCGCCAAGAGTTTTAATTTCTGTAGCTTTATCAAATCATTCCACAGATCATAGTTTAATTAGGACGTTTTTGACCAATGGTTTAGAAAGGCTTTTGTAAACAAAAATATCAGTTCTAAAGTATATAGGGTACATAGGGTCACGTTTTGGATTAAGGAATATTTGGTAAGACGATGAACAAAGTAATTTACAATAGTCATGATATACAATGAATTGTGTATTCTTTTATTAATTCAAATTATAAAAGATATGGCACTTTGTAGGATTTTTTTCAATGGCATTATGATATTAATACATTCTTAGTTGTCAGCTATGTGATGGAATGCTGAAGAAAAGTTGTACTAAAGAAAATAACATGTGTGATGTTAATACGGAAGGTACTGATCTTTATCTTTTCTTAACAAATTTAACTATTCTTTCTTAACAAATTTTGCCATTCTTGTGATGATATAAGTTTAATGGAGGTAGTATGAAAGAGTAGATAATTATCAAAATGTTGAAAAGAGTGGCATTCAACGTGATATCATCACGAAATTGTGTGTAAAAATAGTTTTATAATCTCATGTTAACTTCTTATATGGTAAAAATTGGAAATGGTTTTCAAAAAAATCTGTAAATTTGAATGACGGGGATAGCTATAAGCACCTAATTCATGTAATTCTTGCATGTCAAAGAATGTTATCTGTAGAACATTGTGCAAAAAGAAAGAAGACTTGCAAAGTGACTAATAGGATAATTATACAGACTCTTAGTTTTAGATAATGCCTCGAATTGATGGTTAAAAATGCTGCAAATTTATTTTTTTATTACGATCGAAGTTAATTGTTAACGTTAATCAACCACAGCTATTCGTCGTTGCTTTCTGTGTTCAAAGTTTGTCTAGTGTTTCAATATTTTCCCCAACAAAAATGAAAGGAGAAAACATCAATAGAATGTATATATTTCCAATATACTGCATTGGTTGAACTGTTTTGGAAGCCTTTTCTTCATAAATAAAAGTCCGAAAATGTTTATCAGTAACGTTTTATTGTCGAACCCTAATCCATCGACCCGTACCCCCTTTTTATTTTGTTGACGCCTCAAGTAAATTTATTCTATTCGTTCCATATTGAGGCAGTATAAAGTAAACTCAACCCAGTGTATACAATGTTGCTCATAGAGTTAAAATACATTTTCTTACCTCTTTTCTTGAAAAGATTTTAACAAGATGATTTATTTTTCAGTAGATAACGTTTGTAAATATCTTCTCAGGACTTAATTGACCAATCCAAACGTCCAATCTTTTAGTTTCTGAGGAGATATAAACTTTTTTCTACCAAGAATTTTATGGGCAACAATGGATTTACTCAATTTGTTACAGTTTGCTATCTGTGAAGAATATTCATAAGGCGGTGTCAGAAACAAATTTCTCGATCCATCTTGAATTACCAAAATATTAGCTATTTAGATAATTCACTTACGTAGGTGACAGACAGAAATTTCCCGCGAAAAATCCCGTAAATTTCTCGATGAGGGAGAATTTTCTTGGTTTGTTGTAGGATTTTTTCGCGGGCAATTGATGACGGACTAAATTCTAAATTCATGAAACGCAGTTTTGTTAATGTTGATCGAACCATTACCAGTGTTCCACTGTAATTAGCAGGGCATACAAGATAATTAATTGGTTTATTTTATATAAAGGTGAAAGTAAATTTGTATTCTCTTGTTTAATATTATATGCAAATGAAAATGTAGAGCCTTATTGACCTGAAGCATTACTGATGTACATGAGTAGCACATGATTAAAGGGATTACAGTAGGCCTACTGCCCCTTACGCACGAGGCGTTATTTCGCTGACGTAAGGCTGCGTCAGTGACTGATGAAGACAGTCTTTGACGTGACATGTTAGAGTGACATTGTACACAGAATAAATGCAAAATAAACAGTCCAAATATTTCGTTAAAAAACTGTCGTATTGGCCGATTGCATTCACAGCTTTGATTAGCGCATGCAATGGCGCAATTGATATGACGCCTCGTGTGCAGAGGACGCCATACCACATGCACCCGAGGCGTCATATCAATTGCGATATTTCCTTCGCCAATAAAGCCTCTTCAGAAAAGTCGTTCATATGCCAGTAAATTAATGATCACACTACACATTTTGTATTCACATCGTATACAACGCTACTCTCACATGACTCGTTAAAGACTGCGCTAGTCGCTGACGCAGCCATGTGCCAGCATTATGACGCTTCATGTACAATGGTCATAAGAGTGTTCATGGTGGAGTGCATGATTTGAACAATAACGACCAAACAATTGTCTTGTAATACATGTAGATAGATTAATAATACAGCCGTTTTTTTTTATAATGAATAGGCTTCTACGGCGTATGCAGGGTTAGCATGTTATTTGCAGGCCAAAAAGAAATAAAACTGTGGAATCAAAAGTAAAAGGACTGAACTGGCAGTAGATACCATTTAATACAGATGATTATCAAATTAATGACTCTGTTTTGTCGCATTAGTCTGCTTGTATGTGTTACCATACCTGCAAACACATTATACTTAAATCATGCATGTATCCTTAGTATGCGCCAGCTAGAATTAGTTTTCTTAAAGTTAGAAACGTGATAATCAAGTATACATGGCAAAATATCACTCATTATTATGTATGTTCTTATTGCACTGTAAGATGTACAAAATTAATCACATAAGTAGGTTTATACCCTTAAATTACTTTATCATATACTCATAATATTGTTCGTTCTTTGTATGGTTCTCATCGCATTTTACTCTTAGCATTATTTTGTTCATTTCCTTTCATATTCCACTACAATTTCTACGAGCCCTCTCTTAAATCACTTATTCTATCAATCTCTTCATCTTATTCGAATTCATTTTTGTATTGTCACAGAAATATGCTCTCTCACGTTTTATGAAAACGTGTAGTTCATTAATTTTCTTGATTTTTCAGTATTGTCATCATCATGCATCATTGTGTATTTACAACATTATTATAAATATTGTACGACTATACTAGCCAGTAATAAGCGTTCATCAATGTTGTCTAGCTTAAAAAGCCAACTGCTATCATATAACTCACTCTCGTGTTGTAAAACTTGTATATTATGCTATTGCTTAATGTTATGCTGGAGAAAAAAAAGAAATATGTGAGACATATTAAACCTTTGTGTATATATGATCCACGAACTATTTGTATTGTATCTTGTTGATTCAAGTTGCATCATTCGATGTGCTTCATAATGTTTGTTGACCACGATAATAAACAAATATATTGTCGAGTCGCTGAAAATCTATAGAGTATACTTTGTGTTTTGTTTGTGTGTTTGTTATAATACAGTGTAGAAAGTATAATAAGACCACTCAAAGGAGACAGTGATCTTTAAACACGACTAAGTTCAACTTCAGATTTACTTCAAAATCCCATAAAAGGGTAAATGCAAGAAATAAAACCCCATTAATTTCAATTAAAAGTGAATTAAAAAAATACAGATGAAGATAATGGGCTCTGTTGTAGTGTTGAGGGAATAACGCTGTACATACATTGATACATTTACAGGGTTTTACTTTGAGCACATCACTTTATTTGGGTTGATTTTCCCATGCAGTGTCTTCATCGGTTTAAAAGGATATGAATAAATATGTTTAATATCATTACTAAAATTCAAATCAACGCATCATGAAAGGAATTCTTTACGAAGAATAGGCCTATGCATTTACACACCATTTGTTTTAGTTGCATGGAGTGAAAAATATAAATCAAGACATACAAATGATAAGTGATGTGGGATAAATGCAAGGAAAGAGGAAGGAGTGAGAGAGGGAGAGAGACACAGATAAAGATAGAGAATAAATGAAGAGAGGAATAGAAAGAGTGAAGACGATGGAAGCTATAAAGTTTAGAATCCTAAGATTAGATAGACTAATGTCAGATTTCGTTTAAGTCCTGCAAGCAAGGGACTAATTACTATCAGAGATCTGATTACTTTAAAAATAAATCTACATAGCCTGTACTTTGTTCCCGGACGAAAAATTAATTTACAATGCCGACAAATAGGGTAAGGGTGTGTACAGTGTCCGGTGATCATCTTTCCACTTTGTTGTTCACTTTTCCTTCCTCTCTCTCTCTCTCTCTCTCTCTCTCTCTCTCTTTCTCTCTCTCTCTATATCTCGCTCTCCCTCCTTCTCTCACTATACAATATGCATACATACACACATATATATATATAAACAAACATATTATTATTTTTTTTTTTTTCATTTATTTATTTATTCATGTTCACAATTTCACAATTCACATGGAGAAAAAAATATAATATAACAAATCTTTTTCAATTTTACAATCCATTTGAATTGACTTCACATGATAAAGAATATAGCAATTTTTTTATCAATGACAAGATGCAATTATTATACAGCATAAAGAATGAACACACAAAGATGATAAAAAATATAAGCAAAGAGCTTGAATCGTTACCTTTCAAATATATAATATATGACAACTAAAATTCTTAAAGGGTTGTGAACTATTTACACTATTTACAGAGAACAAGAACAACAACAAAAAAGAAAAAAAGAAGTATAATAATATTGTTAAGTCTAGTAAAATGTCTTATAGATAATAAATATTAAAAAAATATGTTCGACATACAGAGAACTGATATACAGATTGATATATGTAAATCATATCTTACATTTGTGAAATTATAATACATTTGAGTGCTCTTTTAAAGGAGTCTGGTGATTTATATTTCGGAATACTATTAGGTAGAGAATTCCAGCGTCTGGACTCCTATGTCTGATTGATTTCTGGGCTAAGGTAGTGTGAGGATTGACCACATTCGCCCGACTGCCTTGTTGAATATCAAGCGCGTAGCCAGGATTTCATTTTAGGGGGGGCGGAAGTGAGCATGCAAAGCGTGCGAATCACTTCTAGGGGGGTGGGTGCAGGGAGGGGGGGAGTTCCCCCCCCCCCCTCCCGCGCGAAGCGCGGCTTTGAAAGAAGACGATTCGTTGGACCTTTCTCTACTCTTAATCCTTATCTGAATTCAGTCCGCCCCTCCTGCGCATAGCGCGGAAGCTTTGATCTTATCTGTATTTGATCTTATCTGTATTCAGTTCCCCCCCTCCTCCTCTCGCGCGAAGCTTTGACGTTTCATTAAATTATTAGAGAAAGAAGACGATTCGTTGTACCTTTCTCGATTCTTAATCCTCGTCTGAATTCAGTCCCCTCCCCCTCCTCCTGCGCGAAGCGCAGAAGCTTTGACGTATTATCAGGCGCGTAGCCAGAATTTGATGTTTGGGGGGGCACATACATGTAATCGATCGAGGTAAAAAAAAGGGGTCTACAAAATTTCAACCGATCCTGAAAATTTTAGGGGGGGCACGTGCCCCCCCCCCCGTGCCCCCCCCCCCCCCCGTGGCTACGCGCCTGCGTATTATTAGACAAAGAAGACGATTCGTTGTACCGTGAGTCGACTCTTTATCCTTAATTTGAACTCAGTTTCACCCTTTCCGCGCAAGGCGGAAGCTTTGACGTTTTATTAAATTATTAGAGAAAGAAGACGATTCATTGTACCGTTCTCGACTCCTTTTCACTTTTTCTTCCTACGTCCTCTTACTTTTTTCTTCTCTTTCTCCCCTTTTTTTTGGGGGCCGGCGTTTTTTTTTTTTTTTTTTTGGGGGGGGGGCGACCGCCCCCACCGCCCCCCCCCCCCTGGCTACGCGCCTGAAAAATATGAGTGAACCATGTTATTATGTTGGAACATTGAAGATAATGAAGTATAGGTAACAATTTGATATTGAAACGAAATATAAATAAGTTAATATCATCAAACTTTAAGCATTTCAGTTTAACAAATAGTGGGTTAGCATGGTCACGATAGCTTGGGTACAGCTTTCGTTTGCAGCAGAAGAATATTATTTATCACACACATGGATGTTGCCCACAAAATATTACATTAGGAGATATGTGGTAAAATTAAACTATTATATAACATAAGTAATATTCTATCAGAAACATATAAAGCATAAGTTGATATAAAAGAATGTATTGAGTTCTACTCGCGGAGTTCGATAAAATACACAAAAACACAAGAGATAATGATCATCCATGCAAGAATAAATTATCATATCCCCTCCTTCAATTTTTCCGATCTCTCTTTCTCTTTCTCTCTATACGGTATATATCTCCGTGTTCCCCTACTTTAGATCAGGGGTGTGCCCCCCCCCCCCCCTCTCACCCTCACACATGACACACACCTTGCAGCCAAGTGCTCCAACCACTGACCTCGACAGTCACAGTGGCTCCAACCACTGACCTCGACCGTGGCTCCGCGCGCTCTGTCGCGCTCTTCATTCGCAGCTAGCTCTGCTTGTTTTGGTCGTGAAGATGGCGTCTACCACTGACAGCAATGGGGCTACGCCTTCCGCGAAGAGAATGCCCGATTTCTCAATTCTCAAGCAGTTGTCGAGAGAACATCTAGGTCATCTGCTTGAGTCTGTGAGTTTGTGTTTTTCTATGATTTTAGCCATTTCAGAATATTATAAAATAGTGTCTTTTTTAAAGATAAATACAACTTATAACTCACACCATTTACAGCGAGTGGGACTGTATTATACATTTATAGAGGAAGTCCATAATTTATGTGTGAGATTACCGTGGTGTGTCTGTGACTGGTGTTGATTTGTGTTGTGTCACTCTTTCGCGGCTAAACGGCTAGCTCTGTATTGTTGTTGTTTGGTTAAAAAAAATAGGAAGTGATTCTGTGTGAAATTAGGATTTTGGACAGGTATCATTATATTTATAATCGTTATAAAATTAAAGCCTAAAGAAATCAAAGGCAAGCATAATTTAATTATGGGCACTTTGTCTTGGAAGTGTGGTGTTTTCTTTTTGTGATGTAAAAGTTAATGTTCGATTCCTGGGGGAGGTACTCAGATTTTGTTTGGACGGGGGTGTGTCATTGAAGCCTCGAATAGAGTCATAACCTCTACTCATTTTTAATGGTTGTTTCAAGGGATTTTTACTTGAAGTAGATCTAAAGTCCATTTTTCACAATTTTTGAAAAAGCAGACCCATGGTTAGGGATATTTTTGTTAAAAATGGGACCCATGTTTAGGGATTTTCGTGAAAAAGTGAACTATTAGAGCCGCACACCCCTGTATGCCTTAATATGCGAGAATACCCCCCCCCCCCCCCCCCCAAAAAAAAAAAATAATAATAATAATAATAATAATTAAATCAAATGTGGAACTTTGTTACCGGAGTAAAGAGCTTTGCTCATCTTCCATGTCTTCCTGACATGCAATTTTTTGCGACAACAGCATTTGCCTTCACCGATAGTTTGCAGTCTTGATTATGGCCGGAAACGCAAATAACATTTGGTGTACGAAGAAGGCAGATTTCGCGTTGCGAATTTGACGCTGACTTGAAGATAATGTTGATAAGTGTAAAAAAGGCAGACGCTTTGATTTATTTTATTTATTTTATTTATTATTTATTCAGCAATTCACAAAAAATATAACAATGTAAATACCAGGTATAGGTAAACAAACATTAACAATAATAATAACAATAATTATAAATGCACAATTTTCCTGGAGGTCCTCTGAGTGCATCAGTTGGCTGCCGGGGAAGAGGAAAGCAAACTAAATCACTGTAACCATAATGGTCCCTCTTCCCGACCAACTGGTGCACCAAGAAGACCTGCAAAATATAGCATGAAGGTAATTAAAATGTATAACATTTCATAAACAAGCCAGCTATCGTAGTCGAACCTTTGTCGATGGCCACCTCTCTATGAAGGCTACCTGTCAATGGTGGTCACCTATATTTTCAATCTCTCAGATGAAATCATTGTCTTTTCAAGAACTTTATACAATCTAAATATATTCATTTCTTTACAGACAGATATAACTGTACACTAATATTGAAATAGTTAATAGAGTCAGTAAGGGTAAGGTCAATTACTAAACTAATCTCATATTAACATGAATTGATTGATAATATTTTTTTTCTTTATTTTTTTTGTTTCAGATGCCTAATAGCAAAGACCTGGTGATTGAACCTGATTTAATGAGACCGTTGGATAGGATAGCTGGTGCACAACTACTAAGGGTAATTAACTTCTTAGTCTTTCTTTTAATCCACTTTGCACTATCCAAAAGCAGATACATATATAGTGTAAATTAACCAATGCAAAGTTGATGTCAAAGATTGTAAAATGGGTCACAACGCTTTCTTTGAATTATACTACGTAATACCAATTTCGGGATTACGTTAAATGAGACCCCGTTAGTGCGCATGCGCTAATCAGCAATTCGTTAGTCGCGTGTTATTGAGCCAAAAGGACACCTTTGTGGCTCACGAAATCAGATATTATTATCCACGCAATCCCCGAAATTCAAAGGTAAAAAACGTTATTAGTTTCATCCTTGACATTTACTGATAACTTTGAGACGCTTATTTTTATAAATCACGCCCTTCTGAAGTGATATTTTATCGATAGAATTGTAATGTCTCAAATGGATAGCGCTGGAGCCACGGGCTCCGACGGAAAGAAAAAATTACCCAACTCCAGTGGCAAAGTCACGGCTGGCAAAGTCAGCAAGAGTGGGCCGGGGAAAGCTAAAAGTAAAACAAAGTCGGACTCGGAGCCAAAGGCAATGAGCGAGAAGAATCAGAAAGTGGAATCAACGGTTCCATTTTCTACTTTCAATAACAGACTTGATAAAATGGAAGCGCTTCTTGCGCGAGTGGTTGAGGCGTTGCCCGCTGCTAATGCTACGGCTGTCACCGGCAGCTCACACCCGTCTTCGTCTCGCGGCTCCACCGGGGCTACGGGCGGGGAAGACTATGTGCAACGGCCTCCGTTCGACCACGGGAATGACATACCGCCCACCGGGCTCATGGATTTTTACGGTCTACCCGCGGATGCAACCGCAGCGGGCGCCGTCTCGGAGGAAGAGAATTTTGACTCAGACATGCCTCAACCTGATAACTTTGTCATTCCCTCGATCGCCGCAAAATTTGCAATGGCATCGATATCGGAGATCCTATTGATGAGGAGATAGCCCAATCTACTTCATATCTCATGACACACCAATTGGAGGGGAAAGTTCTTGATGAAGTAACTGCTAAATACCCAGCTCCAAGCAATTGTCAGATTATAGAGGCACCAAAGGTGAACCCTGTGATATGGGACAATCTACCTCCGATGACAAAAAGCTGTGACTTGAAGTTACAGCGAGTCCAAAAATCACTCACTCATGGCATCAATACATTTGCCCGCTCCGTTTCTACGGGCGGTATAACTGATACACAGCAAGATGCTTTGGCGTTGATTTGCAACGCTAACTTTGAACTGAACTGCCTGAGAAAAGAGCTCATAAAACCTGACTTGAATGCAAGGTTTACGCATCTGTGCAAACCTACTCTGCCAGCTACTAGACTTTTGTTTGGTGATGATCTTGGAAAGCAGGTGAAGGATCTCAAAGATCAGCAACTGGCAGCGGCCGGTGTGATGAGGGACAAATTCAAACACCGCTTTGCTTCGCATCCCTACCGGGGACGTGGCTACAATGCACCGGGGCACCGCTGGGGCTCACAGAGCCAATCCCACGGGTATAGCAGGCCAATGTCAGGATCGCAGGGTGGCCCTTTTTTAGGGTACAGACAGAACAGGAGGGGCAGACTGCCTCCGTACACTCAGTCTCAGGCTCCGAACCAGCCTCAAATGCAAGCGCCAGGTGCCCAGAGGGGTCCCATGGGCCAGCAGAGGAGGAAGTAGAACTCCCAAGACCAAGTCACGACAAGGTCAGTGAATCACACTCTGATCACATTTTTAGCGAAAATGATTTGACTAATGCTAGTACTAGTAGTACATGTAGTGTTCCCCCAGTGGGCGGTATTTTAGGAAAAATTGGCAAGAGCTAACAACAGACCCTATTGTTATTAGGGCTGTCTCGGGATACAAGATCGAGTTTGATGTAGAAAAAATTAAAGACTTGCATGAATTAAAGGCTAAACGCTATAAACGGAGCCTCCCGGATGCTAAGCGCATTCAAGTAGAAATTACTAGCCTCCATCGTAAAAATGTTATTGAGCCCTGTGTACATGAAGAGGGTGAATTTATTTCTAATATTTTTACTACGCCAAAAAGAACTGGAGGTGTACGTCTAATCCTCGATCTTTCAGAATTGAATAAATGCATGATGTATCAGCATTTTAAGATGGATAATATCCACACTGTGCTGGATCTTGTATCCCCTGACAATTTTCTAGCCTCTGTCGACCTCAGAGATGCATATTATACAGTACCGATCCACCAAGAGGATAGGAAATACCTCAAATTTATTGTCAATGGTCAATGTTGGCAATTCAATTCAAAGGACTGCCCAATGGTCTCAGTACAGCACCAAGGCTATTCACAAAATTACTAAAGCCAGTTTTTTCTAAGCTCAGACAAGCGGGTCACATTGTGGTAGGATATTTGGATGACACAATCCT